>ML777170.1:1259956-1333498 GCA_009831015.1 Picea engelmannii | reverse complement strand
ATAGAAAAAAGCAACTTCTTTTCTCAGGAAAAGTTCTTCTTCCTTCTCTCTTCAGGAATTCAGGCCACTGTGACCCCTCTAAAGGAAATAGATAGGTTTACATCATTAACGATCATAGGGATGACGAAAATAATGTGTAACAGTCATCTGTCCAACATGGCCTCCATGTGGACCCCTCCATATCACATGTATTAGTTGACAGGGTAGGTGTGCGCGTGTGTGTGGGAATGGTGTGCCATCAGGCATGGCACAGACCAGGTCTGAAGCCAAGACAAAACTTAGCAAAAAGATTTGACGCGGGATTTGAAGCTGACGACAAATCAACGGCTCTTGCCCACTCGGATTCTCAGCTTCGGGTTTTCCTTGTTGGAAACACTAGCCATGCCAACTTCGTGGATCCTTCTGAATTATGCTTTCTGACTAGCTTAGCGGACAAGGTCTAGAAGAATATCTACAATCCAGATCTTCTTGGTCTAGCTCCTCGGGAGATCAACGACTCACACGTAATTGGGCTCTCTCTATCAGATTTCCCCCTTTCAGAGAACACCACCCCCACATATCTTCCTGTTCTTCTTGAACAAACCTCTCTGAACGACTCTTTTTGAGCATGGATCTCCAATTAACGGTCAAAATTTACTTCGACGACAAATCTACGATCTATAATCCTCCTGATTGATATGTAGGAAAACAAAAGGGAAAACTTCTAAGCCCATCATGGACTTCACCATGATTCAGTAAGAAATTCAGGGGAAAGTCTTCCTCCCTAGGTGAATAAACTCTTCACCTCTCTCCATAGTTAACAAGGAATTCCATTCCAGGGTTTTCAGGCCGTCGACCCACATACTTTAACAAAAGGGGTAGCCCCTCTCGACAACCCGACAATAAGGTTTTTTTATATCCTGCAAGCTTTCGATTCAAAGTATAGGGAAAATGACAGGATTTCAGGTCCTAAAAGTTGGGTATATTATACCTAAAAACAATGGGGATTCTTCCCTCTGAGATGGTGTTCAACAATCATTCATACATCACATTCAAAACTTTCACAAATTAGTGGTGCAAGAAATCAACATTCATTTAAAAAATCTTTGCAAAGGACACGGTAAACACTTATTTGTCTCAGAGTAAAAACTAGTCAACTAACTGTCTGAGGGTGAATGTCTTTCCACCCAACCGTAGGCTCCATTGTACTTATAATTTCTACAACATGCCACCCCCGTGCAAGGCCACAATACCACCAGGGGAACCTCACAACACAACTCACAAGTTCTCGCTCTAATTGTGAAGGCTACTCTTCTTCACTATCTTACAACAACAAAAATTCCTTTTACCCACTGAGACCGGGGCCACCACGAGCTTCCCAGGTGCCTTATCATTTGGATTTCCTCTACACAAGGGAGTCATTTCACTACTACACAGTCCCTCAGTTCCCTCCCCTTACTAGTGTCGGTTTCTTTCCGACAAGTACCAATTCACGACCCTCTCTGCTCCAGTCTAGGTCTGGGTGTTCTCTCTTCTGAATTCGACCATGAGTTTACTGGGTAAGATTCATATTTTCCTCAGAGAAACTTCTCAGTTTCCTCTATTCCACCTTGCGCGCTCGTGCTCTACCTGCAATTGTGCATACTCTCGTGCCGCTCTCTTCCATCTAAAACATTCTCCCTTTTCCTTGGGTTCTTGCACTTGCTTCTGTCAGAAGCTTCCGGAAGTCAAGCTCCCAAATCGAAGGGGCACCTCTCACTGACATACTTTTCTGACCCAACCATTTCTGCTTATATTTCTGAAGGCAAACATAATTGCCCCAACCACCAGGTCAATTCTCATTAATTGGTTTTCTTTCTTGTGAACAAAGGAAGGCAGGGCACATCAACAGGTCTGGTCATCAAGGTTTCTTAGGTGGAGGTTAAATTATTTGAGTAAACAGGGTGATTCCCATTTCCCTTCACCCGCTCGTGGTATCATGGCTACTACTTCAAGGCTTCCCCTTCAGTCAACTCATTAGAAAAATTATTATTAAACATAAACACAATTACAATGTCTATCAACCAGTTATTAAGTCTTAATCATAATTACATACAAACTTGGAGAAAAACCTGTTACACCACTAAGTTTTAGGAATTGTCCAATGCTCTCTTTTACTATGGACCTCATGAAATTTTGTTCTTATTTTAACAATTTTCTTGTTATTTCTTCTTCGTGTCTATTTTCCCTGAAAAAGCCAATATCTCTGCCCCTAAGAAAACTTTATACACCTATTCAACAATTTGTTCAATGAAAATGCAATAGTAACTCAAATATATTAATATATTATTGGTATTGAAGCCAGCTAAGTTTACTGGCTCGCTTTCAACATGCATGCTGTTAAATTTTAATCAATAAAAAAAATCTTTAGCCAAAGTAGACAAAGCTTTTAAGTCTTAAGAAATATATTAATATATTTTATATGACAAATCTCAAGCATCAGACATTGCTATAAATATGTGCTTTCAATTTTCAAAATAAAAAGTATAAATACAACTGATTTTATCTTTAAGATGGTTAGACAGCTGGAAAATAAAAACTTGTAAATGCCCCTCTTCTCAACCATTACACATCAACTTAGCTTTTTCCATTTGAAATGAAAGATCCAAAATAAACCCTTCACATTTAATCACACAGGCACATTTGGCTTTTTTCGGTCAGATTGATAGGAACAGTTCTAATTTATGACAATCCACTTCAGACCCGGTTGGACAGCTATTTATTTTGACAGCCTTATTGCCTCAGATTATTCAATTTCACCAAATGTTGCTTTTGGCTTTTCTACATTATAATGCGTTCAAAATAATGTTGCTAAAGATCTACTTTTTTAAATATTTATCTTCAATGTAATTTAAAGGTATGGTGTACATAATGTGTCCAAAATAATGTTACTAAATATCTGGTTTTTCATTTCTGTGTATATGTATAGATATAATTTTTCTTTTTCACAATTCTTTGAAATAAATTCATTTTACATTTCAAATAAACATAATGTTTATGTATTGGAAAAAAAAAATAATTTTTTTTCTTTCCACAATTCTTTGAAATAAATTTATTTGACATTTCAAGTAAGGATAATGTTTATGTAAAAAAAAATTGCAATATTTTTATATGCATATTATTTTCATGAAATTATTTAATTATTTTTTGTTTTGAATTCATATACCATCAAAATCAATTAAATCATCATGAAAGAAAAATCGATATATAATTAAAATAGGTTTTAAAAATAGAATAATTAAGTAATTCCATATTTTCATAAAAGTTAAGTATTCAAATGAATTAAATAACTAAAATTCAGAAAAGGAAATAATCTTTGATGGAAGTTTAGATAGTTAGTGATGCAGGAGCATCGTACAAAGCCAAAAGCATGTGCTTAGCCAAAGGAGTAGCTGGACACGCAGATGGAAAAAAGAGCACGTCTTCATAAGAACCGTTTTGAATTTTGAACTTAAAAGCATCAATGTAATAGTTAGGAAGAAAGTGTACTTTGCATTTATATCTTGGATCAATGTAATGGTGCCAGGCTTGATGCCATGGAGACAACACAGAGGTGCACAGTTGACACTAGGGATATTAGCGAGGCTGAAAATGAAAATGAAGCTGGAAACGAAGGAGAAGAGATCGCAGTCGAAGATGCTACAGACGAACGCCTATTCAGAGCTGTTGCAAGGATAGGTGCCAGAGCAAAAATGGGCATTCCAGTGTATGAGGGAAACCTGGATGTTGAATAGCTTCTAGACTGGATTAGAGCTCTGAATAAATACTTCGACTATGAGGATGTCGAGGAAGACAAGAAGGTCAAACATGCCATTACAAGACTTAAAGGGCATGCAACACTATGGTGGGATGAACTGCAGGCTAACAGACGCTGCAAGGGAAAGCATAAAATCAAAAGTTGGGATAGAATGGTTGTAAAGATGAAAGCCAAATTTATACCCAAGGATTATCAAATCACTCTGTTTCGGAGGATGCATAATTTGAGACAGAAGCTGATGTCAGTGAAGGAATACACTGAAGAATTCTACAAGATAAACATCAGGGCAGGTCATCGGGAAAGCGATGATGAAAAGGTTGCCAGATACATGAATGGTCTACGGTATGACATTCAAGATGAGATGAGCATGATGACCATCCGAAATGTGGAATATGCTTATCAGATAGCTCTAAAAGTTGAAGAAAAGTTGAGCCGAAAGTAAGGTCAAAGAGGTCGGGGTAGAAGTCAAGCCAGAGGCAAAACAATTTCCCAAGACAGAACTCAGAAATCTAAAGAAGAGGGGAAGAGACCTCAAACTCAACATGAGAGAGGAGGAAGCTCACAGAGAGGGAAGTATGCTGATAGAAATACTTTTCCTCGAGCCAGAGGAAGAGGAAGAGGTAGAGGAGGTGAAGTGAAATGCTTTGTCTATGGAAAAATCAGACATAAATCCTATGAGTGTCCAGAGAAGAAGAAAGATGGTGGTGAAACTCACATTGACGAAGCTCAAGGATGGAATGTTGAGGCAAAAGATGCTGAAGGCGAAAGATCTTTGATGATGAGGAAAGTTCTTTTGAAGCCAGAGAAGGAGGCAGAGAACCCAGCCCAAAGAAACAGTCTGTTTCGGACAGCTTGCAAAACCAAGGATAGGGTATGCAAGGTCATAGTGGACAGCGGTAGCACAAACAATCTCATATCTACAGAGATGGTAGAAAAGTTGGAGCTAGAGACTGTTGTACATCCAAGCCCATACAGAGTTTCGTGGCTACAAAAAGGACATCAGGTAAATGTCACTAAACAATGTTTAGTTGAATTTAAAATAGGAGGATATAATGATGAAATATTATGTGATTTCATTCCCATGGATGTTTATCATTTATTTTTGGGTAGACCATGGCAATATGACATAAATGTCATTCATGATGGGAGAAAGAATACATACACCCTGGAGAAAAATGGTAGGACTCACATGTTGTTGCCAATTAAAGATAAAGAGGTGAAAACATAGATGAACACCACTATACTTCTCATGAGTGGGAAGGAACTTCTTATGAGGTTAAGAACAAGGAAGACACACAATTTATTGTGGTTAGGAAGCCCAAATTGTTTTTGACCAGTACAAGGATAGATGATTTACCAGAAGAAATCTAGGAGTTGTTGGAAGAGTTTGTTGATATAGTAGTGGACGAACTACCTCGTTCGTTGCCACCTATCAGAAGTATAAGCCATCATATCAACCTTATACTTGGAGCCAATTTACAAAACAAAGCCGCGTACAGGTTGACGTTGCAGGAAAATGAAGAGGTTAAGAGACAGGTCCAGGACTTAATGGAAAAAGAATTGATTCGATAAATCTTGAGCCCATGCACTGTTCCGACAGTGCTCAACCCAAAGAAAGATGGAGGCTGGAGAATGTGTACAGACTCAAGGGCGATCAATAAGATTACCATCAGATACAAATTTCCATTGCCAAGGATGGACGACTTAATGGATTGCTTGAGTGGAGCAAGATTTTTTTCAAAGATTGATTTGAAAAGAGGATATCATCAAATTCGCATGAGAGAAGGTGATGAATGGAAGACAACATTCAAGACGAATGAGGGGTTGTATGAATGGCTTGTCATGCCATTTGGTTTAACGAATTCACCCAGTACTTTCATGAGATTAATGAATGAAGTCCTAAAGGATTTCATTGGGAAATTCGTCATTGTATATCTTGATGATATATTAATTTTCAGCGAAACAGAAGCAGAGCACTTGAAGCATTTAGCTGCAGTAATGAAGAGATTACAACAAGAGAAATTGTTGATAAATCTGAAGAAATAATCATTTATGAGGACATAACTCATTTATTTGGGTTTTGTTATCTCTTCAAATGAGTTGAAGATGGATCCAGAAAAGGTAGATGCCATTAAGAATTGGCCATTGCCGAAGAGTGTGTTTGAAGTTCGAAGCTTCCATGGTTTGGCAAGTTTCTGCAGGAAATTCATACGAAATTTCAATGGAATTAGCGCACCAATGATGGATACGGTGAAGAAAATACATAAGTCTTTTCACTGGACAGAAGAAGCAGAGAAGAGTTTCAATCTGCTGAAGAGGAAGATCACTGAGCAACCAATTCTAGTTTTTCCAAACTTTAGCAAGACATTTCAGATCAGGTGTGACGCGAGTGGATTTGCAATTGGAGCGGTCTTGAGCCAAGACGACAGGCCGATCACATACTTCAGTGAGAAACTGAATGAAGCGAAGATCAAGTACTCAACATATGACAAAGAATTCTATGCAGTCATACAAGCACTGAAGAAATGGAGACATTATTTGGTTCCTAAAGAGTTTGTTTTGTACAGTGATAATCATGCTTTACAATTCGTGACTCAACACGAGAAGTTGAACCAAAAACATGTTAAATGGGTTGAATTCATGTAGAATTTTACTTTTGTGATTAAGCATATTTCTGGAACTACTAACAAAGTTGTTGATGCTTTGATCAGGAAATGTTTGCTTATGCAGGAATTCAGAGTCAAGACTTTGGGTTTTGATAACCTCAAAGAAATGTACAAGGATGACCTAGATTTTAAAGAGGCATATGAGGCATCTGAGAATCTAGTTCTCAGGGAAAGAAACCAATGGATTGAGTATATGATCCAAGATGGGTTATTATTCCGGGGGAATCAACTATGTATTCCGAAATGCTCCATGAGGGAAAATTTGTTGAAGGAAAAACACAATGGAGTATTGGTCGGACACTTCGGTCATGATAAGGCGTTCTCAAAGTTGAATGGCTCATATTTTTGGCTAGGGATGAGGAAAGATGTTAAGAAATTTGTGGACAGATGCAGGATTTGTCAGCCCAAGAAAGGGAAAAGACAGAACAAAGGGTTATATCAACTATTACCCATACCAGAAAGGTCACGGGACACAATGAGCATGGATTTTATATTGGGACTGCCAAGAACACAAAGAGGATGTGATTCAATCTTTGTGGTAGTCGACCGATTCTCAAAAATGGCACATTTCATACCATGTTAGAAAACCAACGACGCAACTCATATTGCGAACCTGTTTTTCAAAGAAGTCATCAGACTTCACGGCTTACCAAAGAGTATCATGTCTGATCAGAATACCAAGTTCGTAGGACATTTCTGGAGGACCTTATGGAAGAAGTTGGGGACAAGTTTGTCTTTTAGCTCAGCATATCATCCTCAAACATATGGACAAACAGAAGTTGTGAACATAATATTAGGAGATTTGTTGAGGAGCTTAGTGACTGAACATCGCAGTCAATGGGAGCACATTCCGCCACAGGCAGAATTTTCTTATAATGATTCACTCAATAGAAGCAAAGGGAAGAGTCCATTCCAGATTGTATTTGGAATGCAGCCAAGAGGAGTTTCTGAATTGAAATATTCAGACAAAAATGAATTTAGGAGTGCTAGTGCAGAGGACTTTGCAGAAGCAATGAAGGAGCTTCACAGCCACGTCAAGGAGCGATTGCAAAATTCAAGTCAAGAATACAAAAGGAGAGTAGATCAACACACGCGAGAACTTCAATTTGAATTTGGTGATTTGATTATCGCACATTTGAGGAAGGAGAGGTTCCCGAGGGGAACATATAACAAACTAAAGATGAAAAAGATTGGACCATGCAAGGTCATAAGTAAACTTGGGGCAAATGCATATGAGGTTGAATTACCCGATGGGGTCGGAATGTCATCGATATTCAATGTTGTAGATTTGTACCCTTACAGAGCTGAGGAAGCAGGAGTAGAAAATGAGCAGAAAGAAGTTCAATGGACAAAACAAATGCCTGTAGCTGAAAATCCACATATGGAAAGCATAATTGACAAGAGGATTAGTAGAAAGACCAGGAGAAAAGAGTATTTTGAATACTTGGTCAAATGGAAGGGACATCCAGTTGAAGATGCTAGTTGGGAAGATGAAGCAAAAATTCAAAAGCATGGATAGACCGTGCAAGAGCTCATGAACATGAGTTCATGAAAAATTTCAAGTGAGGGAGTATGATGCAGGAGCATCGTACAAAGCCAAAAGCACGTGCTTAGCCAAAGGAGTAGCTGGATGTGCATATGGAAAAAAGAGCACGTCTTCATAAGAACCATTTTTGAATTTTGAACTTAAAAGCATTAATGTAATAGTTAGGAAGAAGGCGTACTTTGCATTTATATCTTGGAGATTGTAAAAATATCTGGAGAGGTTACTCTCATCTATAAAATGTAAAGGCATTTATACGTAATTAATGAAAGTAGGTAGATTTGAATTAAGAGATTAGACAGTTTAGAGAATAGGAGGGAAAATGGATATAGACACCCTCACCCTTGTATCATAAAAACATTATTGTATCATTAGCACAAAACATAAGGAAAAGAGTTGTAGCAGAGAGTTGTAGAGAAGAACCCATGTACATGAGTATTTGAGATAATATATGAAGCTTTGACTCAAATTTCATGGTGTTATGATGTTTACTGTTTACATATGTTGAATGGTATGCTTACAATTGTATTATTTTCTATGTTATTCCTTTATTTTTATTCTGTGTTGAATGTATGATTTCATGTTAAGTATATGAAGTCTGAGAGAGGAGAAGAATGAGTTTCAATTGTTTCTCTTTCTGAGAGAGTTCCTGCAAGGAGTGCAGTGAAACGTCCGCAAGGTGTGCGTTGACGAAGTTCTGAGTTTTATCTCAGAAATATCAGGAGAGATACTGTTGTTCTCATTCCAACAGAAGTGCAGGTGAAGCACAAAATCTGTGCAAGGTGTGCGTAGGCTAGTTGAAGCCTTAGAATTTACCAACTAAGGTTGAAGAGTGAAGGACTATTGTTGCCGAGAGTGCACAGAGTCGAAGAGATCAAATGCCCAGAAGTATTTGATAGATTTCCACAAGGAGTGCATGCATGAGTCCTTTCGAGGCTTGAGTTGCAAGAGGAAGCTCAGGAGGGTTAGCACCTTTGAAGTGTTCAAAGGGAGACGGGGTCGAAGTCACCTCGCAGAAGTTAAATTCCAGTGTAAGAACACCGGTTTATTTCACAGAGATTCAGAGGAAGAAATCGAACGGTCGAAATTCTCTGTGGAGAACTCACGAAGTTGCATGGATCGTAGGATCCAGAGGAGTTGCAGGGTGGATAAGGGTTGGATGAACCCATTACGTTGGTTTCAAGATTCAACGTCGACCATTGATCGTGAACGTTGAGCTGTCAATATTATTTCGGTAAATCAGGGTTTGAAAGTCTGGAGTGCAAACCAATTTCCTTGGTCACTCGAACTTCCGAATCACGAAATGGATTATCGTGTGTGAAGACAAGGTGTAGAATTTTCGGTGCTTCGAAATTTTGGAGTTCGACATTTTGGGGGTCCTGACAACAAGGGGTCGGGGCATAGTGGAGTGGAAATCCCAAAGTCGTGAGTTGCAACAGGATTTTAGTGTGGAGTTTTAGGATTTCGGCCCTTCGGTTGTCAGAAAGTAGAGGAGGCAGCATTTGGGATCGAGAGTTTCGAACTTTTGGTACTCAGAAGCCCGAAATCATGTTGGCCATCGGATCGAAGGGAGACTTATAGCCATTGATCTCGTAAAGGTACCATTTAAGAGTTCGGGGTTTCGAAGTGGAAGAGGAACGCTTGTCGGAGGTTTGTTCAAGTCCCAAACAGCAAGAAACTTGAGTGACACGTGGCAAGAATTCACGTTAGAGATAGAGGACAACGGAGATGACAGGTGGGATACTCGTCGCCAGGTGGATCCAAAACATCATGACTTTTTCAGGGTTTCGGAGGTTGGAGAGCCGGGAGACTTGTATCCGGATTCACGAAGTCGCGAAGTCCGAAACTCTGAATCGACGAAAAGTCCTGGTCATACTTGTTGGGAAGCCAGCCACGTGAACGCATCGGGGTTCGACATTTCGACAGTTGCGAAGACAAAGGATCGGGGTTCTTTGCATTAGAATTCTCGAAGTCGTGAAATGTGATACAGCTGTGGAGGAGGATGCGACCAAGGATTTCAGCAATTCAACATTTCGGGTTTCAGAGGGTTGAGGAGTCAGAAACTCGACAACAGGATTCGCGAAATCGCAAAACCTGAAATCCCGAAAGGAAAAGAAAAACCCTAATCACATATTGTTGGTCAAGAGATTTGGGTTGATGCCTTGTGTTTGATCACGCAGGCATACCTATAAGGACCTGTGGACAACGCTGTTGTGTGTGTGTGGGATTCCCTGTGGAGGAAGTGAAGAGTCAATTTGACTCAGGGGCAGATTTAGAACGATCTTGCGTGGATCTCGGCCTGAGGGTCGGGGGTCTGCAACAATTAGGAAATAATATTTTATAGAAGTTTAGATAGTTAGGTTTAATGAGGCCCTTATAGCTCTCTGAGTGCACCATTTAAGTAGTGGGTGCAAGGTGCATATTAAAATTTCATTTTCATTTTTACCCATTTTTGAAGAAGTGCAAGGTGCACATAAAAATTTCATAAGAAGTGTTATTCTTCAAATTGACATATCCATGGATAAGTTTGTTTATGTTGCACCTTTCACCTTGTGTTCAAGTTTTGAAGTGGGGGCACGGACTCAAAAGTCAACGTCCTAACTCTATGCATAGTAAATGCATGATACAATGTAGAGTTTTAATACCAATGGTGAAAATAATGAATGACTCCAGAATCAAATGACCTCCCTTTCACACTACATTGATTCTATAATATTTGGATAGAGAGCACATAAATGTGGATCTAGATATCGTATTACATATTAGATTTGAATGTAAAATGAATAAATGTTGAAATTAATCTTGTCTCATAATTTGTTTTTAATGTGAGGGCCTTTATTTATATCAGAACAGTGTTATTGTACCATACCAACTTGCATTAATGTGATGGAATATACGTCGCATATAGGACTTGGCATGTGCTAGAGGAAAATTAAAGTTGCATTCCCTATTTGTTTAATAGAATATCATTTAATATTACCTATATATTTCTATTTGTTTTCTAGAATACCCTTTAATATTACCTATCTATTTTCTCAAATCATCCATGGCATCACCAAAACTGTGGTGGCGTGGTGGTATTGTCATCATCAATTCTCTACATTTCTTTCCAAGTTTATTTTTTCTGGAAATCTAACGAGAAATGTTGGATTTGCATATTTGAGTAGTTAAGTCTATATAATCTGAGTGTCCTAGGGGTTTTCCAGTGTGTTGAACCTATTTATGCATTAAAAAAATGCAATTTAAACAATTATCTACATTGCCTTCCAAGTTCATTTTTTCCCAAAATCTAACGAGAAATTGTTGGATCTGCATATTTGAGTGGTTAAGTCTATATAATCTCATTGTCCTAGGGGTTTTCCAATGTGTTGAATCTATTTATGCATTCAAAAATGCAATTTAAACAACAAAAAATTGTGATTTCACTCATATTATATTGTCAGAATCTGGTGAAAAATACCAAAAATGTAGAACAATGCCATTAATTTCACTGATTTGAATTATGTTGATATTTCCCTTCTTTCGAACCATTTATTTGAATTCTTGTTATTCTTGATTTCAATGATTTGAATTATGTTGGTATTTCCTTTCTTTTGAACCACCCATAGCATGCCCAAGAACCTGACATTATTGTCATCCTAAATTCTTTGGAATTGTTTGTAAGGTCCTTTGTTCTTAAACTTGATTGGTAGAGCATTTTTATTCTTTGAAGGCATTCTTTGAATTCTTGTTTCACTTTAATTGTGTTAGTATTTCATTATGTATTTTCTACCATCGTTTGTTGGAAGTTGATATCCAATAACGTGCCTTTGGATTCTTAGTTATTTATGCCGCTTTCATGTTCATGTGTTCCAACTGCATGTTTACTATTGGCTGCAACAGTGAAGAGCTCCAGATATGTGGAGCATCTACTTATGTTTTTGAGAGGTATGGAATGAAATCTTCATGCATTCTTGATTTGAAAATCCCATGGGTCATCCAAATTTGGATATTAGTGTTTCTATTGTTGCAATCAATTGAATAATGATTCAACATAAGTAGAATGATGAAACAACTTCTTTTTATATTGGAGGCCTCACAAATATATGTTTTTATATTAATTCAATAATTCACTCACATATTTTGGGTTGTAGAGACAATAGGAACACTACAAATATATATTTTTAATTATCTTCATCAATGACGCACATTTTCTCTAGTGTAACAAACAAAAAATTTGGAAGCATCTTTAAATCTGTAAAAAAATATTTTACAATTAAGCTTATGATTTTTTAATATTTGAATCTCTGCTATGAGAATGTTAAGGTGATATTTTGCATGCATCTTTGCTAATTTTTATTTATTTATTTATTTTTATTTTTTTTGTAACTAGCAGAATCGACAATTGGGCGGTCTCATACTCGCGTGACACGGGGTCGATTCCGACCGCTACCACTATAACCTCCATGTGCCATACGTATGCCCCATCCGTAGGCACGGGTAAATCAGGGGGATTTGAACTCAAAACCTCATCGAACATATCACTTCATATCACAACACTTTCCAATTGAGTTGTCCTCGGGGGCTGCAACTTTGCTAATGTTAAGATGATAGTTTGGATTTATTAAGTTCTCTACTAAGCATAAATTTGATTGGGGATGTGATATTTTATTTAACACATCATTTTATGAAGTGTGTAGTTAATTTATTATTGTCAATTAAAATGTTATTTTTTTCAAATCTTTTCATAATGGAAGGAATGCATGAATATATACCCTTCCAACTGAATATAATACTGTTGGCGGCCAATTCAATTTTTTCCATTTTCTTGTAAGCTACCTACACCTATGTATTGCGAACATCAAGTTTTTCGTCGCATTTGCCAAATAGACGAAACTTTCATTTCTTGAGACTTTTGCACATTTGTCTTCGCTAAGTCTTCACGAGTGTAAGCATGAAAATTTATGCTTGCGAGGTCACATTTCGATCATTACCTGAACTGCCAGTATCTTTTGTGTCATTATGCATATTACGCCTATCTTTTTATTGATCTTTACATGATCGGCAATGTCCTTTGATCAATTTTCATACTTCAATGGATTATATAACTCAGTTTTATTGAGGACATTTAGCCTTTGGATTCGCATTTTTATGATTTGCCTAAATTGCATTGGGGTCTTGATTTATCTTTTGTAATCCTTATTGTTGATCCTTATCATAGCTCTTGGCATATCAATTTTATGTAATTTCGATCTGACACCTTGGTTAAACGTTTGATTAATGCATTGGCGAATACATGATTTTGGGGTTTTGAACTTCATGTCGGATGTTTGAACATTATGGTATAACACTCGCACACATTGGTATACTCGTTGGACATTCTTATATCGATTGTGTGACTTGATTTCATTGAGTTTGCAATACATTAATCTTGGGATTTGAACTTTGTATGACTTGCCCGATCATTAAATCTTTGAAAATACATAAGGTTTTGATTAAACTTTTTATATACATGTGATATAACCCTTATGATAATTTTCATAAACTTAGGCTTGTCGACTATATGAATTCGGTTTGGCACTTTGGTTGAATATTGATTGATACATGGGCGCATATATAATTCTGGTGTTAACCTATATGATGAATGTTTTGAACACTATGATAGTGTTGGCATGTATTGGTTGGATTTTGATTAGCTATACACATGACTTGATAGATAATCCATCATTACGATTTGAATATCTATGAAATTGGTGGTGGTACTATTGGCAATAACTCTTATGCATGGAAGAAGTAAACTCTATCACCCTCACACACTTTGCATTAATGCTTGCCTCCTTACCAGGGTTACCTCTGTTGATTTTTGGGAGAATCTCTAAGCCTACTCTATTCAAACCCTTGTCCCTTAGCCCAGATCTTGGTGTGTTATCTCCTAGCTCCTAAAGGGCCAATTGAACCCTCATGATTTTCAGAGTTGGTGTTGGTTTCATTTTGCCAGAGAAAATTGCCCCGAATTTGCTCCCAGAGTCACGTTTTTGCGTGAGTGATTATGGGCAAATGGTATTGAATTAGATCGAACGGTTGAAAACCCAGAACCGTTTTTAGCCCCTTCACCCTTGTCTCAAGCGGTTTCCTCAGAAATTGAGTGGATTCGGAGATCTAGCTCTCGTTTTCCAGGTCATTTTTTCAGTGGCTGGAACATGCGTTCTAAGTCTGTAATGCATTTCCTCAGATCTGTTCTTCAGAACTCCCTCCCACCTGTCGAGCAGCCTCACTGGTATGATTATCACCTATTTATATTATGAACCCACAGCTCTGTGCATAACGTCAATTTGAAATTCTTCAAGAAGCATGCATTATTGTATATAAATTCGTTTTGATTAATTGAATTCCCGAATTAGCTTTGATTGGATTTGGTTTTGGTTTGATCAATCATACGATAGATTTGGTTGTTTTAATTTAGTTTCAATTAAATACTCTATCTAAACACAGGTTGTTTCTGTTTCAAACACAGTCAAGATCAAATTCGAATTGGTAATGTTCTAGATGATATGATTGACAATTGTAGTTAATTGTTGTGATTTTATATCTTATGAACAATTCGAACACCTTCCCATTAAGATATAACCCATTTTCCAATAGATGTAAATCATAACTGTTGTATCCAACTCTCTGATTCACATGATATGATTTGACCGTGTTCTCAGCTCGGTTTATATTGCAAACAAATATATTGTTTAATTTTGAGTTGTTAAACATAAATGATCATGCCCAGGATTACGATGTGTTTTTATTTTTGGTTCAATCACAATTCTATTTGATTATGGTTATCAATGTTGTTGGTGGCTACAATTATTCTGTGATTCTGTCTGATTGGTTATGTAAAGGCTCAATGGTTCGAATCTATGGTGAAATTTGATACTGTTTTGAATATTTGGCAACAATCGTAACAGCCTTTCCTTATTGGCATTTGATCAAATCTTTAACAGCAATGACAAATCAATTTCCATTGTATCCAATTATGATTATAACAGTTATGATTGTGTTCAATTACATCGTATCTTTTATGATTCGTTTCACTGCTTGATTTCATTTGATACAAAACAAGCCTGTCAAGATTTGACCATGATTTATGGTAACTGAAAACAGAGTATTCCTTACTCCGTCTCGATTACATTCACTTTGATATTGTTTAATTCAAATGGTAATTTCAATTGAATTCTTAGTAATTCGTTTTGATGATTAACTAAAAAGAAAATTAAATTGGATTTGTTTCTTTTAAGATTTTATTGCTATCTGATCCTGTGTGCTATTATTAGACTAGCTACAGAATCAGATGATTCTGTAGCTAAGTCTGTAGAATCATTTTTTTTGTATTTTGCTACTGAAATATCCTTCTAACTTGATATTTCTGTCCTATTGTAGGTAAATTCGAATTGCAACTGAGCTTATGGGCAGTTGAAGGATATCTCAAGGATTTCACTTGCATTTTAGTTGCTTAGTTTAGAAGATTTTGGGGATATTTCCCCAGATTTTGTAAAACAATTTGCTATTATTCACAAGGCTGTTTTACCTTGTGAGAAACCTATATAAACCTATGGTTTTGTAATAATCTATCATCATCAGTTTTGGAAGAACACGGATATGTAATTCTGATACGAACTGGAGCAGAATTGATGCGTTGTTATAGCTTTTGCTTTTCAATATATCGACATTTTGTTCCAAGTTTTGTATATCATTCTGTCTATGGTTTAGTATCACTTTGTTGTCTAAATCAAATGCAAGTGATATAATTTCTTATTGTTATACATATCTTGTTGCTTCCAAAGAGATAAAGAACATAACAGTTGTTGATTCATTTTATGAATGATAGCTTTGTCTTCTTCGTAGGCTGAATTGTTATATAAGTTTGCTGCATTATAGGTTTCCCTTTTGCAGGAGATTTATCATCATAAAACTGTTATGATTTCTTTTATGTCTTGTGTGTCTTGTATCATACTTCAAGAAGCAGCACAACTGATCGTTTTCGAGAGGCTTAAGGATTAAATGGTGTGAATTTCTTCCTCCAACTAGCTTAAGAAGTCATCTTGCACAGGACAGCCTTGGAGTGTTTCCAGGTTAATTAATTAGGTGTTTCTTGCTTTGATTAATTAGTATAATATAAACGATAGCTTAGTTAGATTTAGATTATGTTGTTTAATTTCAGGAATATATATTAGATTGTTTAATTTCAGTTAGCTTTCTTTCCCTTTCATAAATAAATACAAAAATCAAAAAGAGACCCTTGGCTGTCTCAGGGCAGCAATCACATGAGTTTTGCAGGTTTTAATCAAATCTGTAGTTTGTCCATATTGTACATTTGTGAATAAGGAACATCATAGCTGATAATTAAGTAGTTGATTTGAGTTATTATAATCATAGTTAGTATCTTGTATATATAAGTAGTTAGTAATTTCTAGTTAGATTAGTGTAGTTAGTTTAGTTGCTTTATTAGTTTCTTGTTTCCATTATTAGTTTAGTTCTTTGTCTTTGTTTTATTAGTTTCTAGTTTCCCTTTAGATTTCTTAGCTCAAATCATTTCTCTTTGGTTTCCATACGAGACCTTAGGGCGGCCAACGGAGCCGTTAAACTCGTCAGGGTGGTCCATTCCAAACGGCTTGGGTTATTAGACAACCCCGGACCGGTTCCACTCTCTCAGTTGATGGACGGTCGATTTCACCCATCAACAAATACCAACCCTTCAAATTTGATCATTGCTTCCAACCTATCCTAGAAGTAGGATTAAAAATTTAGTCGTAAAAAAAAGAAAGTTTATTTTCGTTTTTGTTAGTTTTTCAGAAAGTGTAAAGTAAATTTTAAAATTGCATATGAAAGGCCGAAATATGAATTTACAGTCATGGTGACTAGATTCATCAGTCATGGCCATGAGATTCGTGTTTAGTGATGCAATTAATATTAATTCATATCGAGAGCCTAGACTTAGAGATTAATCCCTGGAGATTAATGTATTGGCCAGTTGTCACATGTGAGTTACCATCTTAGCTCTCTCCCCATACCCATGTTAAATAAGTATTAATTGAAAACTGAAAGTACGTTCATCATCAATAGACTTCGTGTTTAAATGTGCAGAACTTGGTTGGAAAAATAAGCATCTTATCACTGGGGGATTGAAGTTATCTAACCCGAGTCTAACATTCAGAGTAAAATTTCTATTGTAGACCCTAAAATGCATGCAAAAATATATGTAATTATCTAGGCATGAATAAATTTAATTTAGAACAAAACCAATAAATTGTCGTTGTCAGGGATTGAACCCAGGTGAACCACATTCTCTTTTCTGTGAATACTTGGATGCAAATAGGCCATTGTCGATATTATTCAATCTTCTTAGGACGATCTTAAAGATGATTTTATATTTGTGCAGGAAATAAGCATTTTAAGTGAAGGTGATTGCAAGTTAAACTTAAAGATTCAACTATTCTCATGCAGAGTCAAGGGTTCGAGGAAATCGTGAAGGTTATCTCCTCGAAAGAGGAAGAAGAACCAGAGCACCCTAGGGTTTCGACTATTCTCATGCAAAGTCAAGGGTTTGAGGAAACCGTGAAGGTTAACTCCTTGACAGACAAAGGAAGAAGAACGATATCCCTAGGGTTTGGTTGGGTAACGAACAAGTGTGGAGTTGGTGAGGAATACATATTTTTCTCCAATCTTCCTTCTTTTTTATGTGAATATCGAGATTTTTTCAATGATGAAAATTGACCATCGACGGTATTCTTCAATCCCCAGGCTAGGAGTACAAATGGTTATATATTTGTGTTGACAACAAACATTTTAAACTAAAGGTAAACTAAGCATTTTAAGCTAAAGTGATTGTAGGTTAAACTAAAGGTTTGATTGTTCTTTACCTTAAACCAAAGGTTCAAATACTCTCTCATGTAGAGTTAAGGGTTTTGTGAAACCATAAAGGTTGCTTGCCCATAGAGAGAGAAAGAATAACAAGAATCCTAGGGTTTGGTGGGGTAACAAACATGAGTGTGGTTGGGGAGGAATATTGATTTTTCTCCAATCCCTCTTCTGTTTTCTATGGATACCATACTTCATGCATTGAATACATGATCCGAATTATGTTGAGAACAAAATGAGAAAAAAATATATATAGAAGAGAACACAAAAATACAATGAAACTCGACTTTTATTAATGAATAAGAGAGAAAAACAATGTAGAACACAAACTGGTAGAATGGGGTAGCTTATCTTTGAAAAGAAAGAGATGTTGGCTACGCTTCATTTGCAACAATATTTACATCACATTCCATTGCATTCTTAAAGGGCTTCCTTGATCTAAAAATGAAGAAGACTTGTATTCTTGAAAATACTTGCAAGATTTAATTCATGTGTTAAAATGCAAATGGATCAATTTTGCAATACAACTTTTATAGAAATTACTCATTCAAGATGCATATAAACAACAACAAATAACAGTGAACAGAAAACACATAACACAACAAATGATAAAGGAGTTCACCCCTCTCTTGGGCTACATCTCCTGGTCTAGCTTCCAATGGATCTTTTGTATTATTTGCTCAAAGTGCTCAAATATGTGCTTTACAATGCTCAAAATGCCAAATCGATGGCTCCAATGGCTTCAGAACATCCAAAAACCCCTAGCTGGGCTTTTTCGGCACCTCGTTTGGCCAAAAATTGAAGAAGATAGGCTTCCTGGAAGTTCCCCTTCAAACTTGTTGTCTCTGGATCGCCAAAATGCACCCTTGCCTCCTCAACCTAGCCCCCACGCGCATATAAGTGGAAAAACCCAGCACCGAGCACAACCGCACAACCGGTACGAACTGTAGGACGGTTACGCGCTTTAGCCCCTAACCGCCAAGGCCGAGGGCACATGCACCACCATATGACCGCACGTATATTTAAAATGGGCTATGTTTAAAACCAAAAGGCAACGATCGGAGGCGCACGCCGGAGGTCCCATTGTATATACATACGACCAGGGATAAATGTTTGAAATGTGTGCACGCAATGTTTAAACCAATGGCCATATGAATTAACAATATAACAGCGGGTTGGGGCTAAGCCCCAGCCCGACCCCCATGCCAAAATTTAAAACATTCAAACTTAAATATATTGCACACCATATAGTGTTAAGAATCACTATGGTGGCACGTTGGTTGGTGGTCTTTGCCAAAGCTTTGCATGCGGGTGGAGGTTGCAGGGTCGAGTTCGGTGGACTCCATAAACTTTTAAACAACCGAACCAATTACAGGGTGCCACGTGGCAGCCCATGTCACAACAGTATTTTCCATGATAATGCCACGTGTCACAATAGTATTCATCCAACTGCCAACTCAGCACATGCCATGTGTTGTATGTCCCTACCACGTGTCGTACGGTCTGCCATGTCAGCATCCATACAGACTGTACGGACTGTATAGTCAACACATTTTTTTTGCATGTTTGTCGTTTTGAACAGAACGCAATATCTCTCTCATCCGACGTCCGTTTGAACCCAAACAAGTTGCGTTGGGTTCGTGACGACAAGGCCTACACTCCCGTTTGATTTGAAGTGATTCTGAGAACTTTGAATTTTGAGCAAAATTTGATCCCCTGGATCACTCCTTCACCTCAATTATATATGAGAGAGTGAGAGGAGAAAAATTCCCATGATGCATGTGGGATAAATTAATCTAAGTTTATAAAATACCATATTCATGTAAAACACTAGGACTTTTTGGGTGGTCACCCATCCCAGTACTACTCTAACCCGAGCATGGTTAACTGTGAAGTTCTAATGGGATTCGATGCATTAACACTATGCTGTAGGCATGTACATAAGATCATTGCATGATGTTTGTAATTAACAAATGAAGATGGTATTACATTCCATTCCCCATAAAAAGGGTGAATACCATGGTTTATAAAAACCATAGGCTCGAAATGTTGATTAAGTGGAAAAGGTGGTTGGCCACGGAGATCCACCTGGATCATTCTTCCCCCCTTAGGAAGTAGTGGTCCCCATTGCATCAAGTTCCCTCGAGAGATGGGGAAACTTCTATTGAATCTGAACCTTGGTGAGTTGCTTGCATTGTTGAAATAGATGTCTCACTTGTACTTTTCCTGTGGAAGGATGTCATGAACCTGTTGGAGGTGTTGGATCCGTTCAACAAATATGGTTGCACGATATACCTTGTTTTGAGTGTGAGAGGACTATGTCGATGAAGATGCAACAACAAGAGATATATCAATGGGGGCCAACAATTGGAACCCCAAGCAAACCTGAAACGGATTGTGGCCAATAGAGATATGATGAACATGTGGAAGACTCTAATTCTCTTCATACTCCTCTACAATCTCATCGACCTGCTTCTGTTGGATAGAAACGTCATGGGCCAAGGCTATAGTGGTCGCAATGACTTCATGTTCACCGTTTGACTAGATCGTGAAGAGGGAAAAATTTGTGGTCTGAGAGATTACTTTGTGGCATTGTTTTTCCAATATCAATGAAGTGGCAGTAGTTGGAGCTACCTCTGGTACCATGTAGAGCTAACCTCCCAGAGTAACAATGGCACTGTGGGGCCGAGACTCATAGATAGTGTGACATTTCCACATATATGGTTTTCCTAAAAGAACATCACAAACTTCAAGTGGGGAAACATCACACACTACCACATCCTTGAAGGTCTTGATTCCATAGGACAGGTGGCACTGCCGGCTAACACGAATGTCTCGTCCCTGACTCAACCATCCAATGGTGTATGGTTGGGGGTGTGGCATCATTGGCAGCCTCAATCTCTTGACAGCCTCGACTGAGATCAAGTTCTTCTGACTCTCACTGTCAACAATGAAATGCAGTGGGGTCCCCTTTACCCACATCTGCGAGTGGAAGAGGCACTCCTCATCCTCAAGCTCCTTTGGTTCTTCTGGTTGTATTGTTGTGGATGCTATGGTAGAAATGAGTTCTGCATTGATGATCTATTTCCCTTTATTGTGCTCTAAATCAAAGTCCAAGTCGGGTTCTGATTCTTTTTCTTTGAGCTCGACGGTCACCAATTATTGTTTGGAGCGACATTCATCAGTGTTGTGCTAGGGGCTGTTGTGGAACTCACACCACTTTCCAGTGTATTTATTAGACTTCTTGTTACCCTTCTTTTCCTATGTCTTAGACTGGATCTCTTGAGGTTGGACTTCCTTGCTCCGTCCTTTATTCTGTGAGTTAAGGTTTCCTTTGCCATGATTCTGTTGTGGAATATTTTCAAACCCGAACCCCCGCTTACTCCTTTGCTTGAATTTCTACTCAATTTTGATTGCATATCGATAAGTAACACCCACTAAGGATATTTACAAGAAATCCATCTTTGTTTGGATGTACCTGTGCAGACCACTGCAATACTTCAAAACCAAGTGCTGCTCAGAGTCTTTGATACCAAGATTTGAGTGAAAGGTATGAAAGATGTTAGTGTACTTCAACACATTTTGATCTCTTTTCTAACAGGGAGTCATCCATCTCATCTACTAGTCATCATAGTTTCCGACAGGGTAGAACTCCTCCTTCAGGGCATATTCAAAGGTCACCCAAGTGGGTTATCTCCTGAATGGTGTAGATTCATCCTTGGTGTACCTCTCCCAGTAACCTTCCCACCAATATTTAACATGGGGAAAGGATTTGAGGAGCGTGAAGGTGATCTTTTCACTGTCGAATTTGTTTTGGACAAAGTGATAACCTTATAGCAGATTCAACCATTTTTCTAGAGCATTTGCATCTATCTAGCTTTCAAATAAGGGTATATAAAAATTGACTTGTACCTTGAAGGGTGTCGCACTTGCAAAATGGATTCTTGTTGAAGATTCCTTGGCCGCCACAATCGGTAGTCTTCGAAGGATCTGAGAAAGGTTTTCCATCATCTCGTTCCTCTGTCGCACGAGCGATTCCTTGAGAAATGTCTTGAAATGATCTCTTTATTTTCCATCTCTCTTTTCTTTTTCACCATGGGAGGTCGCTTGGGCTGGCGAGAGCAGTTGTCCTCAAGCGAAACTAGCTTGAGATCCAACTCTCTATACCCTGACCTTGTTGGGGACCTTCTCTGAGAAATGACAAGGATCAGACTGCTACGATACCACTGATCTGCATTATGCTGAGAATGAAACGAGACAAAAACAAAAATATAGAGGAGAACATGTTGGGCCCGAGATATGATCAATTTATGATAGTTATTAGACACTTTCTGTCGAATGTACATATGTGTTTTTCATGTTTTGAAGGAGTTTTTTGAAGAATTTTATGCTAAAATGGTATGATCGACACTAGGTACGTATGATTCATGTTTAATGATTATATTGAGTATAATTTATCATGTTTTTATGCTTCCAAGGATCTGATTCACGTTTTTTGGTGTTACAGGGCAAAAACGCACCACGTTTCTGCTTCCGGCACTGAGTCCAACACTCCTTCCAGCGCTTGTTTCGGTACTCGATTTGACACTCTGTCCAACACTGCATATTGCAAAAAAATGGAGGGAGACTTGGTGGTTATGGTATTGGCGTCCAGTGATGGGCGAATCAGGAATGTGGGTTTTGTTCATGCTTTCCCCCTCTAGCTACTGAACTTCCGACAACTCAGTTTTAGTTGTTCAAGAGGGCGATTATTAGCTCGCTCTGTTTTAGCAGTTAGGGCATCATTTAATGAAAATTGCCAAATTTAGAAGTGGTTCGACCCTCCTGTGGTTGACCACTTGGTCTGTAAACATTATAAATACCACCGAGGTGGTCAAATAGTTGTTAAACAGTAGAAGTATCATTGTGATAGACAAAAATACTATTTTACTCTGTTTTGCCATTTTACATTGCCAGATTATATAAGAGCTTCGTTTTTTAGTTTTTATGATGAATTCGACCTGCTCAGTTCGTGGTGTGCTTTTAGGAAGTGACCACGACCTACTGGGGGGCCCACCAACAGTCTGGTAACTGTTTGTTGTGTTTGTTTATGCATTTCATAGTTTAGTTGTTCTCTTTATGTCTTTTACATGCATTTTTCATTGTGTTAATTAGTTTGTTGTTGTAGTTTAATTGCTTTGACTCTCTTTTGCAGGTTAGTATGATGGATTGTGTTAGCATGCATTGATCTTGTAGTTAGGAACAGATTTGGAAATCCCTAGACTAACCCCATGTGAAATTAGATATTAGATTATGCTTTTAGTTATGATTTTAGAATCAAATTTAAAACAGAGTTTTAAATAGCATAGAATAGAGTTTTAATTTGGATTTTCTTTGACAAGGATTTGATGGATGGATAGAATTAATTTTAGTTGTTATTGATAGCTTGCTTATTTTAGTTTTATATAGATCTTGCTTACTTAGTTATTGGCTAATACATTTGGTAGTTTACTTTTTAATGTCATGTCTTAATTTATGTTTTTAAGCATTTTCTTAGTGCAGTTTGGATTGTTAAGAATAGATATAGCATAGTTTTGTTTTATGTAATTTCTTTCCTAGAGTTAAATTGCAATTGTATTTCTTAGTTAATGATTGAGTTTAAGTATGAATTTTTCTTTCATAGTGTAGAAGTACAATGATGATCTCGTTATATTGTTGATGGTTAATAAATGAATATGCAGGGTAATTGACGATTGTTTTTGTAATGGCTAAATTCGCGTTGGATTGCTTAATCCATACCTTTCACTTTGCCATTGAGATTAGTGTTGAGCTTATACCACTTCAGTTATATTTTTTTGTCAAGTGCCATCGAGATATTATAAGACACTGAATACACTCACACAACCACTAGCATTATATTTGAGTTTTTTGTAGGTTAAAGATAGTTTCTTGCTTTTTGTAGATCATAAGATATAATTTCTTGCTTTCATAGATTAGAATATAGTTTTATTGCTGCTGTAGGATAGATAGTCTTTTGCTTTGATAGATTAGAAGAGAAATTTGCTTATGATATATTAAGAATTAGTTGTTAGTTCTTCTTGCTTTCAATAAAATAGATCTCCTTTCATGAATTAGAGATAGTTTTGAAATTTGAGTTAAGAACATAGTCCACTTGCCTCTTAGGCTAGATAGTTGTTCAATGAGAAGTTTTAATTTGATTACTTGCAGTAGAAGTTATCTTAGAGTAGTTAGTTGTCTATTTTCTTTACTAGGTTAGCTAGTTGTTTTTCTTACTTGTTTATTTGCTTTAATAGGTTAGTTAGTTGTCTTTGCTTACTTGTTTTCTTGCTTTAGTAGAATAGTTGTTGGCTTGTTATTTATTTGCTTTCATAGGGTAGTTGCTCATTGAATGTAGGTTGGCAAGTTAAAGTAGTTTGCTTTTGTTAGTTTCTCATTGTTATGCTTAAAAGTTGCTTTTGTTTATTGTTATGAACTAGTGTTCTTTAGGTAGGGTTTTTACTTACTTTTCTTAGAACTATCCATCGATCCTTGCCCCAAAAGTACTTAGGTTACATAGTTTAAAGTTGCTTAGTAGGATTTGCTCATTAGATTGGTTTGCTTGAGTAGATTAGCCTTAGATAGTTACCTTCCTTAGTTAGGCTATACTCCTACCAGCCCTTCTACCTTTGGCATATATTTTTCTACAACTCTAAGTTTACTTACCCCGGATTGACAATTTAATTGAGGGTTTTTAGTGTGTTTTTAGTACATATACAACACCCATCATTTTTTGGTGCCGTTGCTGGGGAGTTGTCTCAAGGTTAGAAGTAGTTAGGAAACAGATCATTCTTAGACCTTAACATTAGCTTGGTGGCGGGGGAGCTTTAAGACGAGAGGGAAGAACCTGCACATCTGCTATAGTAGGTTCCCCCAGACCCAATGGTAGTTTTTGTTTTTGTTTTTGTTTTCTTTCATGAATAGACCTAGAAACCGAATGGTAGATTTTCTTTTTTTCTTTCTTTCATGAATAGGCCTAAAGACCCACAAGGTAGATACATTAAATCTAAATCAGACATTAAATCTAAATCAGAACTTTCAACCAAGGTTCCTTCCGATCTCTTTGGGGGAAGGAACGTTCCGCTTATAAAATCTGCAGACCGATACTGAAAAACAGGAGCTAGCTCAACTCAAAGAGCTAAAATAGTCTCTGAGAAGACTAACACAAGGAGCATTATAGAACCAGAAATTGAAGCATCAATCATATTGGGACAGGGGGAAAGACCACTCGAGCCTTCCGTAGAACCAAACAATACAACCTTTTCTTTTACACCACCACAAGGAAATCCTAATTTTGAAGATATCATAGACCCTGAACAAGTGAATATTTTGTTTGGTAGTTCAACCAATGTGATTATCTCTCAAACTGACACAGAAACTTTGGCACCAATAATCTCAATCGGCTCGAGTAGAGTCCCATATGTCCAACCAATAGGAAGACCTTTCCATCAAAGGGAAACCTTGTTCTCTTCAAAGATAAAACCACCTAGGTATTATCTTTTTGGAAACCTAGCCAATATGGATAATCAAGAAGACCATAACAATGTAAGACACGGGGAGGAAGAAGAAACTGGAAACCAAACCGAAAATACCTTCGGATTTCCGATTTTGGACACCACTCCAAATGTCAACATGAAGAATATTCCTCTCTCAGCACTGCCTACCTTTTATAGTAAAAACAGTGAAGATCCAGACACCTTCCTATTTCAATTTGACATCTTGTGTAGGAGCTACAACTACGTACAAGATGCCCATAAATTAAAACTCTTTCCTGCTACCCTCAAAGACTCTACACTAAGATAGTTCATGGGGTTGGGAGAATCTAGTATTAGGTCTTGGGAATCCATGAAAGACATCTTTCTTAAGAAATACCAAGATTAATGCAAGACCAAAGAGTCTCGTAATGACATATTTAAAATCCAACAATTAGAAGATGAGACCCTCGAAGATTATATGGAAATATTTGGTTATATCTCCCAGAAGTCAAAATCCCATGACCTCCCAGAGGATGCAATTAGGGCTCTTCTCCTTAAGGGAATTTCAGAAGAATATTTAGAGATGCTTAACCTGATGGCATCAGGTGACATTTCTCATAAACCTTTTGCTGAAATATGTGAAATGTGTAAAAATTACTCAAGGAGTAGAGCCAAAACAGGAAAGAATGTTCGAGACCCTTACAACAGAAACTTAAAACCAATAAGTTCAAAAGGTATCACAAGAGCAGAGATAGGGAACCTTTTAGAAAACTTCAAGACAAACATCTTAAGCACAATAGGTTCCTAATTGGACACCCTTAAAATAAAAAGGAAATAGGAGGATGAAAATGCAACAATGAGCATATATTGCCCAAGATGTAGGAGGAAGCATTCCTTAAGGGAATGCCCATTAGATAAAATTTTAGTTTGTGGCTTCTATACATAAGACTATTTGACTAAAAAATGTCCATCATTGCCCGGTTTATTATCCATCTATAGGAGTGGAGATCCTGGGGAGTATTATTATGCACCTAGGAGGCCATGACAGCCTAGGAACCAACCCACATACCCAGATCTACAATCTCAAGTTCCACCCTATTATCAACAACAACAACAGTGGAACCCATCAGGTTGGAAAACCTGGTCTACTCAGTACCAACATCCTTGGATTCAAGGATGGAGGGGAGGAAACAACCAAGGAAACCCTCAAGCTCCACCTATCCCTATGTCCAACCATCCTTATCCTCATTTCCCACCGAACACTCTGCAGGTTCTGCCAGGATTTGTTCCACCACCTTTACCTCCTATCCCACAACAACAACCGCTACAATATCAAAATGAAAGATCCCCGAGACCGACACTATTACCAGCACAACCAGTGTCGAATACTAATAATAAGCCTCCTCAACCTCTTCACAATGTTGAGATGCAGGCCTTCTCAACATATGTTATTACTCCTGTTCCATTAAAGGAAATTCAACTAAGATCGGGAAAAGTTCTGGAGAGGCAAAGACCTTCAGTAGTCATCCGGGAAGAAGAAGAAGAAGAAACCACCAAACAACCCATGGATGACACTAGGTGGGAAGATGTTATTATCCCGAAGAATCAATAACCCAAGCTTCCCCAAAATTAACCTTCACAAATTACGAAGGTCCCTCCTTATCCAGACCGATTGGTAATCGAGAAACCTACCACCCGACCAGAATTTGACATTTTGAATGAATTGAAAAATATTTGTGTCAAGATTCCCCTGCTTCAAGCCATTAAAGAAATTCCAATCTATAGTAAGGTAGTCAAATAATTATGTATCAAGAAGCCAAGTAGGAAGCAAAAATACCCCCCTACAGTACACTTGATATGAGGACTTTCTGAATACATATCAGAGCAGCCAAAACTAGCAAAATATGGGAACCCAGGAAACCCCGTAGTGACTATAACTATTAATGAGGTCTCCATTGGAAACAATCTCATAGACCTAGGAGCAGCCATCAATGTTATGACTTCTACTACCTTGGAACAATTACAATTACAACCTCTTCTTCGGCCTACCCCAACCATTTTGGAATGAGTAGATAAGACTAGGGTTATACCTGAAGGGATTTTAGATGATATCATGGTTACTTTAGCCTCATGGGAGTACCCCATAGATTTTCTCGTCATTCATTCAAAGGATCCTACCAAAGTCCATCCTGTTATTTTGGGAAGACCTTGGCTAGCCACAACCAATGCAGTTATTGGTTGTAGAGAACGAGAAATGACCATCTCAAATGGTCTTTCTATCCAGAAGCTCACCATTTACACTCCAGCTCAACCTATTATGGAGAATCTGTGGTGGCTTGAATGCCCATACGAGAACAAAGACTGGAAAGAACCCATATTACCAACTGACCATGCATGGGCACTTCAGGAGCACACAACATAAAATGTGCTAAACCAGTTCATTTCTGCTATCACATGTGTGGATTTTCCACAGTTTTTTGCCCAATTTCAGTACACGTTTAGGGAAGAATTTCAAGAAAAATTGGACCCATCCATTTTTTCTTTGACATCTTTTATTTTAGAAATAGATGAGTCTGCCATGTCTTATACTATGCCCTATGAGATTAGTCCAGGGAAATTTTCACATATAAACTTCGGGCTAGATACAGACCAACATAAAAAGTTAGTATATATCCTTAAAGAACAATCATGAGCATTTTCCTGGGAATACACTAACATGAAGGGTATACACCCTGACACATGCATCCATTACATATACACCCAGGGGGAAGTAACACATGTTAGGCAACCTCAAAGAAAGATGAACCTAGCACTCAAAGACATAGTCAAGGAGGAAATCCAAAAGTTGTTAAATGTTGGATTTATCTATCCCATCTCCGACAGTAAGTGGGTATCCCCGCTTGTAGTGGTTCCAAAGAAAGTGATCAGGAAATGGAGAATTTGTGTTGATTTTCGGGAACTCAACAAAGCCACTCAGAAAGATTACTTTCCTCTTCCTTTCATTGACCAAGTTCTAGATACCTTGTCTGGAAAGAAGTATTTTTCCTTTTTGGATGGGTACAGTGGGTACAACCAGATTCTCATAGCACCCAAGGAACAGGACAAGACAACCTTTACTTGTCCTTGGGGCACCTATGCCTATAGGGTCTTACCATTTGAATTGTGTAATTCTCCTGCCACATTTCAGCGAGCAGCATTAGGGATATTTGCTGATATTATTCATGATTGTGTGGAGGTCTACATGGATGAATTCACAGTCTATGGTAACACTTACTAGGAAGCCTTAGACAACTTAGAAAAGGTCCTCATCAAATGCCATGAAATGAACCTATCTCTAAGTCATGAAAAATGCAAAATGTTGTTAACTGAAGGAGTGGTTCTAGGACATCATGTTTCATTTGAAGCGATAAAAGTTGATCCTACAAGGATTGAGGTCATCATCAGAATTCCACCCCCCAAGACTCAAAAAGAGGTGAGAAGCTTTCTTGGACATGGCGGATATTACCGACGGTTTATTGAAAATTTTACAAAGATTGTTGCACCTATGTTTGGATTATTGATAAAAGATGTTGATTTTGTTTGGATTGAGCAGTGTCAAACTGCCTTTGAAACCCTGAAAGTTAAGTTGTCTGTGGCACCAGTTCTTAGAGGGCCCAATTGGACTCTCCCATTTCATATATCCACTGATGCCTCCAACACCACAATAAGAGGGGTATTAGGGCATAAAGAGGACCAACAGTCCTATGCCATTTATTTTGTGAGCAAGAACTTGTCCCCTGCCGAATTGAACTACACAGTTACTGAAAAGGAATTCTTGGTAGTTGTTCATGCTATTAACAAGTTTCTTCATTACATTACAGGTTATGAAGTATTTGTACACACCGATCATTCCGCCATTAGATTCCTCATGAATAAACCTATAACTAGTGGCCGAGTAACTAGGTGGCTCTTGTTATTGCAAGAATTTAATATCACTATGCTTGACCGACCTGGAAAGGATAATGTAGTAGCTGACTTTCTTTCCCGAATAAAAAATGAGGATGATGATATCCCTGTAGATGATAGTTTTCCAGATGAGCATCTTTTTTCTCTCTCTTTCAATACCCCATGGTTTGTGGATATGGAAAACTCTCTGGCTACTAGGAAGTTACCGTCTCATTTGTCACCTCATGAAAAGAAGAAAATTATTACACAGAGTGATAATTACTCTTGGGTTGGTCATGATCTTTTTCGCACAGGTCCGGATTTGATTATTCGTAGATGTGTCCGAGAGGACGAGGTGCTCGAAATACTACGAAGTTGTCATCATGGACCATGTGGTGGCCATTTTTCTGACAAACGTACAACATATAAGGTGCTACATTCAGGTTACTATTGGACTAGCATTTTCAAAGATGCTTCCAAGTATGTGAGAAGTTGTGATAGTTGCCAAAGGATAGGAAGACCTACATCAGCTGACAAAATGCCTTTGCGTGCACAATTTATGATAGAACCCTTCGAAAAATGGGCCCTCGACTTTGTAGGACAAATTTCACCCATGTCCCGTAGGAAGAACTATATTTTGGTTTGTACAGACTATGTGACCAAATGGGTAGAAGAAAAATCCCTATTCAGGGCTACAGAGAAGTCTATTGTCGAAATTATCTATGAAGACATCTTTACCCACTTCAGTGTCCCTCGTGAAATTGTTACTGACCAAGGCAATCAATTCACTTCCAAGCTGATGAAAGAGCTGACAGAGAAATATGGGATTAAACACTGTAAATATTCTCCATACCACCCGCAAGACAATGGTCAAGTAGAATCCACAAACAAATTTCTGGAAGCGATCTTGACCAAGACTGTTCAATTAAATCACCGAGAATGGGCTGATAGGATCCCAGAAGCTTTGTGGGCATACCAGACCACCTGGAGAAATACCATTGGATATACCCCTTATGAGATAGTGTACGGGGAAAAAAGTACTTTTACTTATAGAATTCCAAGTAAGGACCTTCCGTATTGCTGCAAAATTAGGATTGAACCTAGATGAGGCTTAGAAGCAACAAGCCCTACAATTGAATGAATTGGATGAAATCAGGAAAGATGCCATCCAACGGACGATACTAGTCCAAAACCAGAGGAGCAACTGCCATGACAAGTTTATTAATAAGAAGCACTTCCAGCCTGGTGATTGGGCCCTGTTGTTTGATTCCCGATTCAAAACCTTCAAAGGAAAACTCACCAATCGGTGGTTGGTCCCTTACGAGGTAGACACTGTATATGACAATGGAGCTGTAAAAATTAAAACAATTGATGATGGACAAGTCTCCTTTGTGGTAAATGGACATCGACTTAAATTCTATCATAAGCCCATTTCCAGAGAGGATTTTCTACAGGTCATGTCAGCTGACAAGGCATTGTCCTTAGTATATGGGGAAGTCCCCCCTTGTTCTTGAAAAGTTTTCTGAATTTCCTACTGTATATATGTAAATAGTTTTTTAATTTTGTTAATAAGGCAATTCTAGAGATTTATGTATGTATTTATTTCACCAGGAGTACACACTTTCAATGATCTTTCTTCAAAACATTATCACATTTGAATTTTGTGTCTGCTAAAGCATCAAATGAATATTGACTTACTGTAATTAGCCATATTTTTGCAAACATTTTCATTTTTTAAGGCATTCTAAAGTTGTTGCTCTTGAAACTCTTCACCACTGTATAAGGAAGTGATACCATAACTATCAAGCCTAGAGGTCTCTCGTATAGTTTTTCCAAGAAACCCAAGTAAGTGAGTCAAGTGTATTTATCAAAGAGTAACAAGGAAGTCTAATTAGCGATTACTCGTGGAAACATCACAATAACTACAAAGGAAGAAAGAAAGTTGATCCTAGAGATACCTTTCTGCTCTTTCTCAATGGTACCACCCACTACACACTAAATAGCTTGATTATATCATATCTTTAGATAGGTCACGTCTGCTTAAGTACCCCTTACATCAGGACAATCACTAAGTAATATAATGGAAAGTCATCCTCTAACATAAATACCATCCTAATTTAAAAAAAAACAGAAAGAAAAAGTTGTTTTCAGAGCTGTTCCCCCATCTTCTTGCATAAGCAATCTTATACTAAAATCTTAAAAGATGGAGGGCCAGCCTCTGAGGATTTAAGATGCTAACCCACCGGGATACTAAACAGGTTTGCTGGAAGCGGGTACCGGCCTATGGTATGACTAGATAAACCCGTCGGAGTACTGAACAGGCTTGTTGGCAATGGAGTATTCTACCTAGTGAGGATGGTAATCTGACAAAATAAATAATAAATTTAAACTTGTCCTGATGTACGACATTACTTGCAAACAAAGATGACATGAAGTATGTGTGGTTAAGCTAAGGTTAATGAACTCCATCAACTTTCCATTGGGAAATAACTCTAGGACTATCTTGAAACTATCTTTCCTACCTCTTCTTATCTATATATAGGATATCTTATCCTATAGGTGGGGCCATCTTCTAACTGTCTCGTCAGACCAATCTGTGAAATTTTATCTTTACAATTGACATACTATAAATCTTCAGCTATTGGGCGATACTAACTAGTTTCCTATACTTTTGAATGTGAGGTGTCACAATACTTAGGTGTGGGAAGGGGTTCATGAGCTGACAAATGATCATTGCCTAGTGAAATAGAACTTTGCAAGAATTTTTGTATTATTTCTATGATACAGGTTATTACATTGATAGTCATTTTATTTTTTATGCTTAACTCATGTGTGTTATAAATTACTAAACATATACTTAACATACCACTCTTTATCGGGTTATCCTTCATTACAAGTTGTACATCGTAGGATTGACAATATGTGTTTTATGCTTGCTATAACATGTTCATTGTAGGTTTTGACATTATATGTCATATGCAAGAAGATTGAGTGAGCATGGAGCATTCTTCCTCTACTCATTAACCACTGTGATTGTCAAAAACACTTCAAATTTGCAGGCTAGCCATTATAAGAGGTGAAAATGCACTTAACACAGAGGTACTGGATGAAGTACCGTATGAGGTGTCGTATGCGATTTTGTATGAGGTGTCGAACGAAGTGCCATGTGAATTACACACCAGTAACTGTCCTAGATTCCAGGTAACCAGAACTCAATTACATTCAATTGAATTGGTTGCAGGCATTGATTAAAGATGCTTCATATGTTTATGATCAAATTTCCAAGTCAAATGACTTGGACATTGATCTAATCACTCATCATTACATTGCCTCAAAAATGAGCCGTCTAATTCGAAATTCCCACATAGGGCAGCTCACGCGCACATGTGTGCAACGTACTCCACTATAAGTGCATTCAAAATCGAGATGGGAAACCATTATCTCCATTTCTCCCTTGCCATTTTCTCTCCCCTGCGTGAATAAATCACGCCCAACCTCTGCCATTTCGTCCCTTGTTCAAAACGAATTTGGCCCGTGCCCAATTTGTGCCATCTCTTGGCTTGATCACACCCTTTCCTGGTAAATTTCGCCACTGCCACAATGCCTAGGAGGTACGAACCATCCTCCTATGTGGACTTGTTTGCCATTCTCAAATTTGCACAGTGCAGGGAGGTGTTTTTGCGTGCAGGCTGGGGACAATTTTTGTCTAGCTTGTAGGGCCACAATGACAGCCTCTCCATGCAATTTTCCCTTGGTTTCAATGGGAAGACAACACATGTAGGGTCTCTTACCTTTGAAGTTTTAGAAGAGTCCATTGCTACAACAACAAAGCTCCCAAGAATGGGAGATAGATGGTTCAAAAACCACCAATTGTTGCACTCAAGTTATAACAGGGTGTTTAAGCCCGAATTCGAGAGCATTTCAAGAGAAAAAGGGTATGTTAAGGAGTGGATAAAGGCGGAATTGATCAACCCCCTCATCATCATCACAAGGTTAATTACATGTGAAGGTAGATACTCTACCTTCAAAGATTTTCATTTTAGATTGTTGGCTCATTTTCTGTTCAACAAACCTTTGAACTTCCCCTTATATTTTCTCAAAAGCTTGGAGAATATGTCCTCTCAAGTGAGGAAGAATGTGACTAACCTCCACAATAGTCTCTTTCACCATGGCTTGATCAAACTTCTTGTTCTAGCTGAACTAGAGAAACAGGGGCAAACTTGGGATGCCTTTATCTACCAATTTGCAAACCCTCACTTGATAGTTAAGACTGGAAAAATGCCACTTAGCCTAAAAAATATCTCTCCATCCAAACCTCAATCTCCAAGAACTCCAAACCCCCTTGCACAAACTGTTTCAGGATAAATTCGTGAGTGCGGACACAAACCAATCTCCCTAGATCCACCTAGATCTAGAACAAAACAGGACAGAATAATACACTTTCCCTAGACTTAACCTATTGAATGAACTAAGGAGTAAGGATTGTGGACATACCTTATGAACGCTTTCCTTATCTCTGTTGTTCCAAGCTTCACTCCAATGCTCTTGCACCGTTCAGATCACAATAGTACAAACAATACAAACCAATCGAAGTAAAGGCAGTTTAATATATTCAATGGCTAGTCTATACATATGATCAAGGAATTATGTAATAAAGTGATATCATCTTTATGGGAAAGGGACATATTACTATATTGATTAATTGAAAGTGAAGCTTACAACCTGAGCCTTGATGTCGTAGGTCTCCTTTCGATGGCTCCTAGCTTTGACACACACACTTGCTCATGCATGAAGAAAATCAACCACACTTGATGACCTTGTTGTTGTCTCTTGCTGTTGTAGCATCAGTCCTCCATACAGTCTTGCACTAATTCTCCAATCAATCTCTTGCTAGCTTGCTTCTAACCTTTTCCATGAGCAATCTCCTCAATATATAGGAGAATATATATTAGTTACTTGGATAGGGAATGATCCCAAGATATCTGGAAAGTCAGTACTTTGCCAACCATTCGAAAGCCAACTCACGCTTCTAGAAGATTCCTTCTAGAAGGATCGAGAACTTATCCATTTTCCTCCTTTAAGAACATGTTCGCACCCTAACCATGAGCACAGTGCGAGAAGTTTGCACCCCAGCTGAATTCAGCCTGCGAGAAAGAAGTATTCTCGCAGGAGAGTATATATGCAGCCTGCGAACTATCTTTAAAATATGATTTTTGGAAGATGACAAGTGTAACCTTTCTTAGGAAAATGTTCTTATTAAAGAGTTTGATTTTCCATTATCATGACACTATCATGACATCACCTTTGATGACCAAAAATTTGGATAACACAAACCCTCTCTTTGTCGAAACAATACAAAAAGCTTGTTGATATCCCTACTTCTTCATCAGGTAAAAAGACCAAGAGCAAAGACCAAAACAAGCCTATTGTTACCCCCCCAATGCCTTCACTGTCTCTTGATCCTATACCTAAGAAGCCCCAAGAAGTAATTCAACAAGACTTTCCCATTATTCCCACAAATAGGAGGGGAGCCAATCGATTTGGTAAAGGACCCTTTCGAAAGAATACCCAGAGTACAAGAAGCAAACCTTATGCAAAACCTATGCCTACTTCAGATCCTATCCAAGTTTCCTCCGATCTTGAGAGCCCTCACAAGACACCTAGGGAAGTTTCCGCGGATGGATTAGAGCCACTAAGGAAGAAAAAATCAGAACCTACCTCTCCTTACCAATCCCCCATCCCTCCTACTTCACCCATGCCTACTCTAGATCCTAAAATTGATAGATTGTCCACATCCCTCAAAGGATCTAAGCCTTCTTCGAAGATCACCGATTCTGCCCCAACCATAGAGGAGCTACAAAAGTAAAACCATCAACTTCTCCAATAGTTGGCAGAAAGGAAGACAATAGACACACACCTTCATCATGATAATGCAGTCCTTCAAGCAAAGGTTAACTCTCTTCAATGGTTGGTTGATGAAATGACTAAATCCAACCGCAGCCTCAGAGCACAGCTAAAGAAACATAAGAGGCACAAGGCAAAGTCTTCATAGCAAGAAGGAGAGGCTTCTAAAGTTGATCCTCCTCAGAAAGCCTAGTCATGAGGGGTAATTTCTTTTTGTTTGCAGTGGGACCTGTAAAATCATAAGTGTGGGGGTAATGTTGGGCCCGAGATATGATCAATTTATGATAGTTATTAGACACTTTTTTTCCGAATGTACATATGTGTTTTTCACGTTTTGAAGGAGCCTTTTGAAGAATTTTATGCTAAAACATTATGATCGACAATAGGTACATATGATTCATGTTTAATGATTATATTGAGTATAATTTATCATGTTTTTACGCTTCCAAGGATCTGATTCACATTTTTTGGTGTTACAGGGCGAAAATGCACCATGTTTATGTTTCCGACACTCAGTCCGACACTCCTTCTAGCACTTGTTCTGGTACCCGATCCGGCACTCTGTCCAGCACTTGCACAAAAATGGAGGGCGACTTGGCCGTTATGGTATTGGCGACCAGTGATGGGCGAATCGGGAATGTGGGTTTTTTTCATGCTTGCCCCCTCCAGCTACTGAACTTTCGACAACTCAATTTTAGTTGTTCAAGAGGGCGATTATTGGCTCACTTCGTTTTAGCAGTTAGGGAATCATTTAATGAAAATTGCCGAATTTAGAAGTGGTTCAACCCTCCTGTGGTCAACCACTTGGTCTGTAAACATTATAAATACCACCGAGGTGGTCAGATAGTTGTTAAGAAGTAGAAGTATCATTGTGATAGACAAAAATATGATTTTACTCTGTTTTTCCATTTTACATTGCCAGATTATATAAGAGTTGCGTTTTTGAGTTTTTATGATGAATTTGACCTGTTGAGTTCGTGGTGTGCTTTTAGGAAGTGACCACGACCTGCTCGGGGGCCCACCAACAGTCTGGTAACTGTTCTTTGTGTTTGTTTATGCATTTCATAGTTTAGTTGTTCTCTTTATTTCCTGTACATGCATTTTTCATTGTGTTAATTAGTTTGTTGTTGTAATTTAATTGCTTTGACTCTCTTTTGCAGGTTAGTATGATGGATTGTGTTAGCATGCATTGATCTTGTAGTTAGGAACAGATTTTCAAATCCCTAGACTAACCCCATGTGCAATTAGATATTAGATTACGATTTTAGTTATGATTTTAGAATCAAATTTAAAACAGAGTTTTAAATAGCATAGAATAGAGTTTTAATTTGGATTTTCTTTGACAAGGATTTGATGGATGGATATAATTAATTTCAATTTTTAATGATAGCTTGCTTATTTCAGTTTTATATAGATCTTGCTTACTTATTTGTTGGCTAATACATTTGGTAGTTTACTTTTTAATGTCATGTCTTAATTTATGTTTTTAAGCATTTTCTTATTGCAGTTTGGATTGTTAAGAATAGATATAGCAGAGTTTCGTTTTATGTAATTTCTTTCCTAGAGTTAAATTGCAATTGTATTTCTTAGTTAATGATTGAGTTTAAGTATGAATTTTTCTTACATAGTGTAGAAGTACAATGATGATCTCGTTATATTGTTGATGGTTAATAAATGAATATGCAAGGTAATTGACGATTGTTTTTGTCATGGCTAAATTCGCATTGGATTGCTTAATCCATACCTTTCACTTTGTCATTGAGATTAGTGTTGAGCTTATACCACTTGAGTTATCTTTTTTTGTCAAGTTCCATCGAGATATTATAAGACACCGAAGACACTCACACAACCACCAACATTATATTTGAGTTTTTCGTAGGTTAAAGATAGTTTCTTGCTTTTCGTAGATCAGAAGATATAGTTTCTTTCTTTCATAGATTAGATTATAGTTTTATTGCTGTTGTAGGATAGATAGTCTTTTGCTTTGATAGATTAGAAGAGCAATTTGATTATCATAGATTAATAATTAGTTGTTAGTTCTTCTTGCTTTCAATAAAATAGATTTCCTTTCATGAATTAGAGATAGTTTTGAAATTTGATTTAAGAACATAGTCCACTTGCCTCTTAGGCTAGATAGTTGTTCAATGAGAAGTTTTAATTTGATTACTTGCAGTAGAATTTATCTTAGAGTAGTTAGTTGTCTATTTTCTTTACTAGGTTAGCTAGTTGTTTTTCTTGCTTGTCTATTTGCTTTAATAGGTTAGTTAGTTGTGTTTGCTTACTTGTTTGCTTGCTTTAGTAGAATATTTATTGGCTTGTTATTTATTTGCTTTCATAGGGTAGTTTCTCATTGAATGTAGGTTGGCAAGTTAAAGTAGTTTGCTTTTGTTAGTTGCTCATTGTTATGCTTAATAGTTGCTTTTGTTTATTGTTATGAACTAGTTTTCTTTAGGTAGGGTTTTTACTTGCCTTTCTTAGAACTATCCATCGATCCTTGGCCTAAAAGTACTTAGGTTACATAGGTTAAAGTTGCTTAGTAGGGTTTTCTCATTAGATAGGTTTGCTTGAGTAGATTATCCTTAGATAGTTACCTTCCTTAGTTAGGCTATACTCCTACCAACCCTTCTACCATTGGCATATATTTTGCTACAACTCTAAGTTTACTTACCCCGGGTTGACAATTTAATTGAGGGTTTTTAGTGTGTTTTTTTAGTGCATATACAACACCCATCAAAACACATAAATACAATGAATCCTGATTTTTATTAATGAATAAGAGAGAAAAACATTGTAGAACACAAAATGGTAGAATGGGGTAGCTTATCTTTAAAAAGAAAGATTAGCTTATTTTTAAAAAGAAAGAGATGTTGGCTATGCTTCATTCGCAACAAGATTTACATCACATTCGCAACAAGATTTACATCACACTCCATTGCATGCTTAAAGGGCCTCCTTCACCTCAATTATATATGAGAGAGTGAGAGGAGAACAATTCCCTTGATTAATGTGGGATAAATTAATCTAAGTTTATAAAACTCCATAGGCGTGTAAAACACTAGGACTTCTCGGGCGGTCACCCATCCTAGTAATACTCTAGTTCGAGCACGCTTAACTGCGAAGTTCTAATAGGATCCGATGCATTAACGCTATGTTGTAGGCATGTACATAAGATTATTACATGATGTCTGTAATTAACAAATCAAGATGGTATTACATTCCATTCCCCATCAAAAGGGTGAATATCATGGTTTATCAAAACCATAGGCTCAAAATGTTGATTCAGTGGAAAAGTTGGTTGGCCACCGAGATCCACCTGGATCAATACATTTGAGCCATCAACACTCTTCTTCATTCTCCTCGATACTTCCTGCATTGGATACATTTGAGCCATCAATGGTCTTCTTCATTCCCCTCATGTAAGGATTAAAGATGATTATATATTTATGTTGGAAACAAACATTTTTATAAAGGCATAGAAGGAATCATTTTTGTGATTTTTAAAATAAATCTATATTTTACTTATATTTAATAGAAATTAAGTATTAATATATTGATTGGAAATATCATAGATTTGTATTTTGCTATTTTGCTATTTTTTTTTGTTAGTTTTCTCCAATGTTCCTCTTGAAATCACTTAAGTTTCTCCATGGGTGAATTACCATGAATAAATTGAATAATATTTGACACTTAGATTTATCCATGAGTGAATTACCAAACTTTTTTTTTTTCCTTCCAAATATTCAACGATTCACATTTTCGCAAACAAATTTTGTTTAACAATCACCCACAAAATCCTCTTCCATTTTAGAATCTTCAGCGTATTACACTTTCAATTTAGCATGGTAGGATTTACAAAGCTTGTTGTTCTATGAATCTACATTTTTAAATTTGACTAAATATTTATTTGATACGATTATAATGTGATATTTTCCAGGATCTAGTTTTTAAGATTTATAATTTTGGATTTACTAATTTCTCTATTAAAGATAAATTTGATTGGAAATGTAATATTTTATTTAACACATTTTTTTAATGAAGTGTGTACTTAACTTATTGTTGTCAATCAAAATGTAATATATTTTGGAAGTTTTTCATCATGGAAGGGTTGCATGAGTATATACCCTTCCAGCTAAAATTAAGAGCGACCCTTCAAATTTGATCACTGGTGAAGAGAGACGTCTATGACTAGTGATGTTCAATGTCCATAAGTTGGTTTTATCATAAATCCCCTTTCTTACAAACTTGTTGTGAATTATTATATATTGTAGTTTAAAACATACTTGAGACATATTTCTGCTAAAATAGAGTTTGCCTTTTTAAAAGTGTTTATTCATAATATTTACTACATAATTAATTTTATCATAATTCTTTTTTTAAGAGCGTAGATCCGTCTTAAATTAGGATCTACCAAGCACTACAAGGGATCCAATTTTTTAAGGTGTAATTTTTTTTTAATTATTTGATTCCATGTCAAGTTTTGCACGTTGAGTGAAATTGTTTTTTTAATTTGAGTCAACTTTCTTTTTATTATTGTTATTTTTTCAATTGATCCAACTTTAATTTTTTGTTTTGTTTAATCAAGCCGACTTTATTTTTATAATAATTATTATTACTATTTTTAATTGAGTTTACTTTTTTTTTTAAATGTATTGTTATTATCCTCACACTAACGCCTTAACATATCCCCCATATTAGACTATAGAATACCTGGCTACTCTCGATGCAAATAAATATTTAAATAGTAAATTAAAAATAAATACAATAAAATCATAAAGTATCATCCAACACAATATTGTAATTCAGTGACATTAATTCAACACAACTTATTATATACCTGATTATTTCCTTACTTTTATTATGCACCTTTACATAAAAGTGTGTACTTGTACATCTTTCAATAATATTAGAGAATTGGAATTTAGTGAAAAATTTAAATAATAAGAATTATCTAAATGTTAAACCTAAGTTTAAAATTTTAAAATTGGTATAATAATATATCTATATTTGGCATTTGACATTTTGAGAAAAATTCAAATACTACAAATCAAATTCACTACCAAAACACTCTAATAATAATTTTAATTTTAGTGCATTACATGGATTATTTCTATTTAATAATAATTTTAATGCATTCCATGATTTATTTTTATTTTACAATAAATTATAATTCACTTTTATATAAGAGGAGTTGTCCTGGAGCTCTCACCTTTAAAAACACGCAGTGCTTGAAAGAAGACATTGACTGGTTCAACTTCAGCGGATTCTTCCATCCCTATTCCGTCACAAGGGGCGCTTAGAGATATAAAAGCCCTTACAAGAGGGAAATCATGATCTTACTATCCCTCAACATCAGAGGGGTCGGAGGACCCCTAAAACAAGCCTCCATGCGAAGACTCATTAAACAGACACATCTGTCAATCATTTTCCTTCAAGAAACTCTTGTTGCTGCATCAATGGCCAGAGATTTCATGCATCTCCTTCGCCCGAGCTGGTTGTCCTGTGCGGCTAGTTCAGTTGGAACTTCGGGAGGGCTACTGGCCACTTGGGATCCCACATTTTTCAACCTCTCCCTGATGCTCAGTCCTGGAGGAATCTTGCTATCCGGGACTAGCCTCGAACTGGACCGACTTATCAACTTGCTCAATGTATATGGCCCAAGCGTGGATCGCAAAGACTTCTGGCAGCAGCTAGATGATCTGGGCTTACTGGCGACTGAAAACCTCATTCTCGCCGGTGACCTTAATTTAATTACTAGTCCTTCTGAAATGTGGGGTGACAAGGCGTCGAATGACCCTCTATCAAGCTTCTTCCAACAGTTATTCTACAAAAATGCTTTGATTGACATAAAACCGCCAGAGCTCCTGCCGACCTAGAGGAACGGAAGACAAGGGACTGCAAGTATTTCCAAAAGACTCGATCATTGCCTGGTAGCTGAGAGTCTTCTTATACCTTCCTACAGTAGTCGTGCTTGGGTGAATCTACCCTTCCTATCGGATCATACACCGATCTGTTTTCAAATTGGGGAAGGCCGTGGGGGTGTGGGTCATCCCTTCAAATTTAATGCTCTTTGGTTGAAGGAAACTTCCTTTATAAATCTGGTTTACACAGTTTGGACGGACAACGCTCACACCATACCTGGAGACGCCCAAGGAAATTTGTACAGAAAACTCAATAGCTTAAAATTACACACTATTCAATGGCTAAAGGATAAAAAAGACAGGGAGCAAGCTGAGCTCAATAACATTGAACTCGAGCTGGAGATTCTTCTAAAACAAAAGCTCCAGATATCTAGCAGCGAGGAGCTGGATCACAAGATTCATTGTCTAGAGGATGCTCGTAACAAACATCTCCGAGATGAGGAGGAGAGATGGCGGGTAAAAAGCAGGATGTTGTGGTTGGCTGGAGGAGACAAAAATACAATCTTTTTTCATCGAGCAGCCTGCTACCGCAGATCAAAAAAGCATCTCTGGGAGATCGAATAGGATAACGGAGCTGTGCACCATTCACAGGCAGAGATCAAGTCGAAGGCCTTCACACACTTTAAATCTTTTTACCAAGCACATCCAGCTCCCTCTTTGGCAGCACAGGCAGCTACAGCCAGCCTCTTCCCAAGGATGGTATCACAAGAGGAGGCTCTATTGATACAATCCCCCTGTACTAAAGAGGAACTATTTGAGGTTATTAAAAGTTTTAAGAGGGAGAAAAGCCCAGGACCCGACGGTTGGTCGGTAGAACTTTTCCTACATTTTTTCGACCTTATGGGCCAGGACATTCTTGATGTGGTTGAAGACTCAAGAAGAAGAGGCAATGTAAGTCCCCAACTGAATAAAACCTTTGTTGTTTTGATTCCAAAAGAAAATTTTCCCAGTCATTTCAAAGATTTCCGCCCTATTTCGCTCTGCAACCTTTGTTACAAAATTATCTCTAAACTCATTGCCGGAAGACTTCGGCCTCATCTCTCTCGGGCTCTTTCTGAAGAACAGCTTGGCTTCCTCAAAGGAAGACAGATTCTTGATGTGGTTGGTGTTGCACAAGAGTGCATCCACAGCATTAAGACAAAAAAACTGAAAGCCATTCTCCTAAAGCTGGACCTTAAAAAAGATTTTGACTGCATAAATTGGAATTTTCTGCATCTCATTCTTATCCAGAGCGGTTTCGGCACTATTACAACAAATTGGATAATGGGCTGTATCTCCTCAGCAACCCTGGCTATTCTGATTAATGGTGAAGCTACAAAGGCTTTTCATTGTGAGAGAGGTCTCCGGCAGGGATGCTCACTCTCCCCTCTCCTTTTCATCTTGATCCTGGAAGGTCTCAGCATCTTACTCAAAAACAAACAAGCAGAGGGACTCTTGAAAGGAGTAAAAGTGGCAGGACTGACATATATTCTACATATCCTTTTTGCTGATGACGTGCTGATCTTGACAAATGCAAATTTTTCCGAATGGTCCATCATACATTCGATTCTTTGTTCTTTTTGTGATGTTTCAGGTTTAGAACTCAATGCCACTAAATCCATCTTCTTTCATTCGAATGCACAGGACTCCTTGAAACTTGAATTAAAAGATCTATTTGGAATTGGTTTCCTCGCACTTGAGGAGGGATTTTCCTACTTAGGATACTTCTTAAAATCCTCCAGATACACAATCAAAGATTGGACTTGGCTCATAGACATTTTTGAAGGCAGAATTCTCAATTGGAAGCACAGATTTCTCTCAATGGGGGGAAGATATATTCTGATAAAAGCGGTGCTGGAAAGCCTCCCGGTCTACTGGATGGCTTTAGCCCACATCCCAGCCTCCGTTTTGACGAAGCTCTGTCATCTCATTTTTTCTTTCCTCTGGAATGGCAGTAAGAAGAACATAATCTTTCACCTCAGCAAATGGGAGGATCTTTCTAAACCGAAGTTGATGGGAGGCTGGGGCCTCAAAAACCTGCCTCTCTTCCACAAGGCACTTTCGACTAACACCTTTTGGAGATTATTAAAAAAACCAGGACTTTGGAGCAATGTAATCAAAGCAAAGTATCTCCACCATCTTCCGGTCCATATTTAGATCAGATTCGCGGAGGTTTGTCCCATAAAAGGCTCACAGTCTTAGAATAATTTATCTTCCACTCTTCCGATCATTTTAAATTGGCTTTCGTGGAATCCTGGAAATGGTCTTTTGATCGAAGTTGGCAGCGACTGCATTCTGGGATTAGGCAGGAAAGCTATCCTTTCTCCTCCTCTTCGTGCTCACCTCCAAGATAAGAATCTTTTTTACCTGCACCAATTCTATCGCCCATCCAAAGGAGGGCCACTTGGCGACTCTTGGCTCAGCGGATCGGAGCTACAGTTGGAATTGGACCTCAAGGTCGAATGGGATGATTACACACAACTTCTCAAAGAATCCGGCGTGAGATTACAATCAAAATCAGACTCCCTCATCTAGACGGGGGGAGACAGATCAGGTCAGCTATCTGCAAAAAATGTTTACCAAGCCTTGGCCGCCCTTACCTGGAAACCTTTATCTTCCAACTGGAGACAGAGGATTTGGAGGGATATTTGTCCATTAAAACTCAAGCTGTTCGCTTGGCTCCTGCTGGAAAATAAACTTTTGTTTTGGGACAAATTACAAGTGTGCGGCTGGGAGGGCCTGAACTGCTGTTCTCTTTGCAATCATGACAATGAATCAACTCTGCATGTATTTATCCTTTGCCCTTTCACCCGAGTGATCTGGGCGTATATCTCATCTGCTCTAAATTTCTCCTCACTTTGGACAGGTAACAGTGTGCAAGCCTGCTTCCAAAACTGGTTCCTTAACAACAACGCGCAGTCTATGCTTCCAATCCACCTGTGCTGGCAAGTCTGGCTGTCCAGAAACGCAGCAATTTTCAATGATAAGAAGCCTTCTTTTCTCTACGTTTCTTCCCTCATTCTGGCAGAGGAAAACAAAGTTGAGAAGCCTTCACAGGTCAAGCCTCCGGATCGGCATCCTTTTCTCATTCCATTCGACAGGGCGGTGGCCTGGTTCGATGGGGCCTCACAACAAGGGGGCGCACTTTGTGGAGCTGGGGGGAAAATAGCTTTAAACCCCCACACTTGCATTCGCTGGAAATTGAACTGCGGTCAAGGATCTAACACAAAGGCAGAGCTTTTAGGAGCTTGGACTTCTCTAGTTCTGGCCAGCCGCCACACCGATGTCTTGTTACTCCTTGGTGACTCTAAGATTACCATCGATTGGCTGAACGAACTTGCCGACTTCTGGGTGGCAGCCCTTAATTGATGGAAAGATAGGACCAAAGATGCTACTCAACTTTTCAGAAAGCTCACCTTTCAGCATATTTTCATAGAGGAAAACAGCGAGGCGGACTCCCTCTCTAAAAAATCATTGCTCCTCCCTCCGAGCCAAATTTGTTTTTCAATATGGGAGGACGGCAACGAAGGACCTGCCTACAGGATCATGCTTTGATTAGGCATCTTCCTATCAGTTTGATTGAGCAAAGTTGGTTATTCACCTTGAATGTCGGGCCATTGTTGGATGGATTCAAATATATAGCAGATTCTCCTTATTCCGCTTCGGTTCGAGCACTTGACACTTGTAAACTTTTATATCCTTTTGAATATAAAGAGCATTTTTTCTCGTGGAAAAGTATATGCATTTTAATTTATTTTCTTAATATATATTTCATGGTTTATTTTTATTGTGCAATAAATTATAATTCATTTTCCTAATATATTAAGTATCTATGCATTTTTTTCCAGATATGTCTACAATGTTTACTCGACACATAAGATAAGTTGAGTTTGAACCAATAATTTTACATAAAAAAGTGTCTTAATAGTACACTTCATCACTCAATACCATACATCCTGGGGCTAAGTATATATACTTTAATTCACTTTCTAAATATATATTAAATATATGCATTTTAAGATTTTAATATATATGATTTAATTTGTCATTTTAAACTAAATTATATTAAAAAAATAGAAAACATGTCAATATAATAATTCATTTGTTGAGAAAAAGAACAACATAAACATTTAATAGAAAATTAATAATATAAAGAAATAATTAAAATATTTTAATCCATGTAATACAAAATCAAAATGATCGCAAATATTAAAACCTCTGTAAGGGACATGCAATGTAAGGAGTGTGCGACATAGATAAAAAATATTAAAGAGGGTGACATTTCTTAAATTAAATAGATGACATGCCAATTAAAATCAAAGATAAGGACATGCCATGCAACATACAAATAATGGGAAAACCTTAGTAATGGTGCCATTGAATTGTATGGATGAGGGTATTTCGTGGGTCTCTCTTGATTTTTCATAATAATTATCTTCATGGGGGACTACTTTCCATAGGCTACCCATGAACCCCTTATAAGGTTAGAGTAAGTAACAATCACCTCAAGGAGAGAAAGCATATGAAGTAAATGAGACATGTTTTGAATAGTAAACATTTCTCTAGATGGCCCTCCCATAGCCTAGTTAGCAGGTTTCCTCAAAGCATGTGCTAACCTTAGGTATACATCACTGTATGAAAAAATCACATTGGACTATTGTAGGTATAGTAGTATGCGAGGTGGAAAATGGGAAAATTCCATGAGCTATATTTCCAGTGGGATAAAATATGCTTGGATTGCAACCAAACTCCCCATTCATGCATTGGCTACACATGAAAGTTTGAAGAATATTTGACACCCATTGGAGATTGTTGGAGAGGTGTTGAAGCATTGTGCCTTGAACCCTATTATTTATTTGATAGCAACTATTGGGTTCGATCTAAGCACTAGTTCTATAGTTAACCCCCAAATTAAACATCCCCATTGTATTAGGAAGAAGGAGATTAATATGTCAGTGGAAGTGGAATTAGCTCTAGGATTATATAGTTTCATTGTTCTTTTTTTTGTAAATATGAATACAACACATTACATTTTCTACTCTATAGAAGATTCCTCTGCAAAAAATACCTATAATATTTGGGATTGTACAAGGCATGGTTCTAACATGAATGGTCGATTGTTATGAACCAAACTCCAAAAAGTATCCAACGTATAATCCACTTTGAGGGGGAAACCTCCTTTTACAATACATGCAATGAACAAGACAAGATGATATGCATATACAAATAATTCTTCTTTGATATAAATAGGAGATAAAGTGAGAATGATGTACCCTACCACTAAGCTGACCTAATCATAACTAATGAAATAATAATAAATGAGTGTTAGAGCCTTAGGATCCTTAACATAGCCTCTCTCTTTTTCAAAACGTTTTACCCTCAAAGCTTGTAATTAAGGGTGTTTCTTCATGAATTGCTAATTTTCTCATGTAGCTTCTTCCAGAGGCATATTCTTCTACCTGATTAGATACTCCATAATGGTTTTATTCCATAGAGATATAGAATTCCTATCTATAACTTTTTTCAGTTCAAGAATCAACTTCCCTTCATCTAACTTTGGAAGTTCTGTCTGTACTGGAATAGTTTGTCCCAAAACCTTTTTTAGGAAAGATACATGAAAAACCTTATGAATGTGAGAAAAAGGCAAATCTAACTCATACGTCAGTAGTTCAATCTTGTGAATAATATTGTAAGGTCCATAAAATTTTGGAGCTAATTTCTTATTCGTCTTATATTTGAGAGTGGATTGCTTATAAGGTTGCAGTCTCAAAAACACCCAATCACCCTCCTCAAATTGTCTTTCACTTTAATGTCAATGTGCTTGTTGCTTCATCCTGTTTTGTGCCATTTGAAGGTTTTCCTTAAGAATTGTCAAAGTTTTTTTAGTCTTTTCCATATGTGACTCTATTTCATCCACTTTGGAATGATCCTACAAAAAGTATGAGATACTAGGAGATGAATATCCATAAAGGGATCCAAATGGGGACATCTCAGTAGATGTGTGATGCGTGGCACTATACCACCATTCTTCTAGAGGAAGCCACTTCACCCATTGATATTGCTTGTTTGAATAATATCAACATAGATAACCCTCTAAACATTTGTTAACTATTTCTATTTGACCATATGATTGTGGATGATATATTGAGCTCATAGCTAGTCTTGTTCCACTCATCTACCATAATTCTTTCCAAAACATTCCTATGGAATTTGGGTTTTTGTCACTTACTATTAATTTAGGAAATCGATGAAGTCTGAATTTCCTTCATGAACACTTCCACCACTTGACTTGTCATATATGTACTTTGATTTCCACAAAAATGTGCATATTTTGTGATTCTATCCATGACCACAAAAATTGCATCCTTACCTTCTAATTTCGATAAACATGTAATAAAATCCATTGATATCTCTTTCCATATTTGATTAGGTATGTGTAAAGGATGAAGTTACTTTGGAGTTTTTATTGTTTCTCCTTTATTTCTTTGGAAAAAATGGCATTCTCTTACAAATTTTTGAATGTCTTTCTTCATTCCTTCCAAAAAAGATATTTTTTGATCCTTTGATATGTTTTAAGGAACCCTGAATCTCCTGGCATTGGAGATTCATGAGACTCTATTAATATGTGTTGCTTCAAATTTGATTCACGAAATAAAAATATTCTACCCTTGTACTAGAGAATATCTCTCTTCCATTCCCAATGTTCCATAGTTCATCCCTTCCTTTATACATTGTATTTTATTTCTCATACTATTGTCATTTTTCCATTCATGATGAGCTTCTTCCAACCACACAGGATTGGAAGATGTAATGGAATATAAACTTAAGGCTTCTTCTATTCTAGAAGGGGCATCTACGACCACATTGTCCTTCCCCTTTTTGTAGATTATTTCAAATTCAAACCCTTTCATTTTTGCTACCCATTTTTGTTTCTCTTCTGATGATAATATTTTCTCCAAAAAGTACTTTAGACTATCATTGTATGACTTGACTTTAAAATTCCTCCCAATGAGATATTGTCGTCATTTTTTATTGCATGTAAAATTGTTGTCATTTCCTTTTCATATGTATATTTCACCAAGTCTTTTCCCTTTAATTGTTTACTTTCAAAAGTCAATGGTCTCCCTTCTTGCATCAATACTAATCTAATTCCTTGTCCAGATGCATCACATTCGCCTATTAATGTTTTACCAAAATCAAGTGTTGCATGTACTGGTGTAGAAGACATGACATCTTTTAAGAGTGAGAATGCTAAGGTAGCCTCTTCATTCCATACAAATGAATTTTTCTTCAAGAGATATGTGACTGGGAATGCAATGCTTGCATAATTCTTAACAAATTTATGATAATATCTTGTAAGACCTAAAAATCCTCTAAGACTCTTGATGTTCTTAGTAATAGGCCATTTTGTAATAGCTTGGATCTTTTGAGAATCCAACTTAACCCCTTCCCTTGAAATAATATTACCCAAATACTCTACTACTTGTTTCCCAAAAGAACATTTGGATCTTTTTACATACAATTGATTGTTGGCAAGAATTTGTAGGACTTTATCCACATGTTTAATGTGGTCTTCCCATGATTTGCTATAGATAAGTATATCATCAAAGAAAAGAAACACAAACTTTCTAAGTTATGGTAGACATTGTTTGTTCATAAGGCTTTGAAAAGTAAAAGGATCATTAGTCAACCCAAAAGGCATGATCGAGAACACATAGTCCCCATCATGAGTTCTAAAATATGTTTTAGGAATGTCTTTTTTTCTTCACCTAATCTAGTGGTATCTTGACTTAAGATCTAGATTTGTAAAATAAGCCACTCCATAAAACTCATCGAATAGATCATCAGTATTTGGAATAGGGAATTTATCCTTTATGGTGATTTTGTTTAGATTTCTATAATCAAGACACATCCTCCAAGAATTATCTTTTTTTCTCACCATCACTAATAGAGCTGAAAATGAACTCTAACTTGGTTGAATGACACTCGAATCCAACATGTATTATACCATTTTATCAATCTCTCCCTTTTGTTGATTAGGATATCTATAAGGCCTTTTATTAGGAGGATTACTTCCAGGTGAGTTGTCTTTCATAACGCACCAGTTATGGGGCCTCACAAAAATGCATCACTATGTTTATATTTCAAAGCTTGTCGTGGTGCATACTATTAGAGTTTATGCACTAGTGCTCTATGTTTATTGTTGCACCACCAAGTATTTTACCTGTGCATATAATAAGATGCACCATGCTTATATATTATGAAATATTATACTTGGCATCGTTCTTTTTACAACACCAGTACGTTTTATGGACCTGTGGGCACCGATAGGTTAATTTTTTTTATTGCACCTTTAGCGGTGAGATGTGTTACTATGAACGCAGTGATGCTACCTTGTTATTGTAGCACCACCATTACATTTTGCGATGCGTTGGTTTATATAGAGCACCAGTAATGGGGCATCCAATAAAATGCCCTGACATGCCAAATTGATCAGTATTTTCCCGGTGCGGTTCCTTTAATTACACCGGTGGAGTTGGTAAAAAAAAACACATTGTTGCACTTAAATTTACAGTGTGCAAAATCATCGGTGCACTTTGTTAAACTAAAAGCATTGGTGCACCAGTTCTACCAAAGCACCGAATTTGTTTTTAAAATTTATCACGATGCTTTTTATTGAACGACACCAGTGCTTATGGTCATATTCAATGCACTGAAAATGATTCTATCTATGAATTTAACACATGACACAACGCTTTAGGGTGAGCCAAAGTGTTCAGGTGCACCATGCAAAATTGGAAAAGAAATTGAAAAAATGCCAAATTTCAAGCTAAATTCAAACTTTAATTAATGAAAGTGAAAATAGGAAGGTAATAAACAATTTACCTAGACTCTTATATCCTGAGGAGTCACGGTTCCACCTTTGAGAGGAAATGAAAATTCGTGGTAATTTCAAAAATTTGGAAATGTGTGGACTCTACCAATGGAGTTATCCAACTCGTTGTATAGCATTGGAAACATGGCTTCTTTGGAAGGAGGATGAGCATTGTTTCTTGCTTGTGAGTTTGGAAGCATGAGATGTACTATAACAATTCAAATTGGTTTGGAAATTATTCTTTTTATTTACCCTGTCGCGGTGCACCTGACAACAGTGATACACATCGGGGCGTAATGTTTAACGACACCGATGTGCTTTGATTGATACTTTTTATTTTTATTATAATGTATGACAATGTTTTTATACATTTAATCATCTATGTGTTATTGTTTATGTGTGCACTAATGCGTATGTACCTTAAAGGTGCATCGGTAAAAAAAACTTTACAAAAACCTCTGATTGCCTGCCTTCGCTCTAAATAGAAAAGGGATAGATTTTTTTTTAGGGAGGTTATATAATAACCTCTACAAAAATGTGTTCTCCTTTTATTGAGGTGTTAGTTAAATTTGATGTTCATGATCCCTAAATGAAGGTATCCCTTTAGGAATTTCTTGAAATACCCTACGGTGATATTCCAAGGTGCATTTTTATTCCTCTGGAATATTTTCATCTTCCTGCTTTACTTCCATAGAATAAAGTCTAACCACCACTCCATTACTATCCTTTTTTAGGATATTTTCCATTCTATGAGAGACGATGACCTAAGAAGGTGCATATTTTAGCCGTTTGAATTCATATTGAATTCCCTCCAATTCAAATATCATGAATAATTCCTTATAATTTGTAGAAACTGTACATAACGTTCTCAACCATTGAATCCCCATAAAAACATCTACACCTCCAATGGGAATGGAATACATCATACTTTCTAAGTTATATTCTCCCATACTAAGTTTAATGTTGTGGCATTTTCCTATACAATCAATACTACCTCCATTAGCAACCAAAACTTGAAAAATTTTCATTAGATACACAAAACAATTGAGGCTCTCTGCTAATATTTTATCAATGAAGTTATGGGTACTCCATAATTCAATAAGAATTATCACGCTTTGCTTCTTAATGTGTCCTGCAATCTTAATGTTTTAAGGTGCTGACAAACTGGCCAATGCATGAACACATATTTTATGCCTCTCACTATTGTTCATAATTTCTAGATATTTTTCCTATTCTTTTAAATCCACTATTTCATCCTCATCTCTTTGTATAGATGGCTCCATTTCCTCTTCATCATTATTCTCCAAGGTGAGCAATTTTGTTTCTTGACATTTTTTCCCTTTTGACCATTTTTTATTACAATAAAAACATAGTCCTTTTTCTCTTGTTTCCTCCATTTCCCTTGGTGATATTTGAGTAGGTTGAGGTAGGGTTTCCCAATGAGACCCAAATATATATTTTATTCCTACATATGTTCTAGTGGTATACTTTTATGTAGCTCTATTATTGGCTTGAATATGACAAGAAAATTGCATAGCCTCCATAATATTTTCAACATGTTTTAAGAAAATCTCATGCTTAATGTCTTCTTGTAATCCACCCATGTAATCTTTTAATAGATGTCCATCACTTATGTTATCCACCCTTGTGGAAACACCTGAAATTATGAATTATAACCTTCAATATCACCGAAGTGCTTGATTTTTGTTAATTGACTAAAGTATTCTTGTTCCAAAACTTTTCCATATTGTGCTTCTAAGTATTGTTGGAGAAATTTATATTTTTGACACACTAGTTCAGTGGGATTTAACTGACTAGTTATATTTTAGACTTTCTATTTAGACCATCACTATTATGTATGCATGCATTCCTAAGGAAAGCTAATTGCTTGAACACTTTTTTCAATTATGGAATGTTCTTTCCTATATATGAGTGTATTCCACTCATTCATTGTATCACAATGATCATCATTGATTAGCTCATTGGAGTAGTGTGAATATACTTTCTCATTCTTCCATATTGAACCTCTCGTCCTTTCTTGATAAGCTTTGTTTGTACTTGATTTATCTAGATATCTTGTGTAGGTTTCAATGAAACATTAGCATGGTATCAGAGCTATGTTTCTTGGAGCAAGCCAGAAAAACCAAAGAATAGGAAAATCAGATTTTCAGGGAGAAAAATCCATGAAATAGACACTGTCGCACCCTTTCTTTGTCGAAAAGTGCGACAATTTGTAAGTGTCACAACTTCTCTTTGTTGAAAGGTGTGACAGTCACACCCTAGACTTACAGTGTTTTCAGTTTTGGACTTGTCGCACCCTAGTACACTACCAAAGTGCAACAATTAGGAGCCTGTCACTCTGTGTCTTAAGGGAAGGTGAGACAACCTCTAAAAGTTCCTTTTTTGCAGTGATTTCTCAAATTTTTCACTTGCAGATTGTGGGTAAATTTTAGGGTTTCTCAGAAATAGTGGGAGAGATGGATACACCACCAATTCTTCAGTATAAATTGGTGGTAATCCTCACACCATAAAATTAATTTTATTAGAATCCCAAGGCTGAATTCCAACTCAAAAGGAAAGGACTGTACAATTTGACGATGGGGACATAAACAAAACCTACATCGGAAATTGAGAAGACTAGATGGGAAAACCGAAAGGATGAGGCCACATGACTTCTTCTTGAATTGATTTCAATTGATTTATGGTTTCATGTAGTTGGATGGAAGACTCCAAAAGTGATATGGACCACCTTAGAAAGTATGTTTGGAAAGAAGGATGAGATGAGAGATCATCTTCTTGAGGTAGAATTGAATACCTTGGATCCTAAAAGTTTTGATAATATACATGATTTATTTACCAAGTTTAAATCTTTGATATTGAGCTTGGCATCTTGTGGTATTGATAAGTCTACACAAGTAGACCAACTTATTCTAACAACATTTTCTAAGCTAGGACCAGAATATGCTGTCTATGTCTCCACTTTCCATTCTGGGAGATATCTCTTGGGATCAAAGTGGACGATGCCTAACATGGATCAATTCAATTATTCTATCACACATGAGTGCGAAAAACTCATTCAGATGGGCCTAATCAAGGATCCAAAAGAACATACACTCACCATGCATGATGGAAAAGGATAATCCAAAAAAAAAGGAAAGGGGAAATCACATCCAGAGCCAAAGAAGGAGGGATATTCCAAACCCTTCAAGGATTCTTTAGGTTCCAAAGACTCTGCAGGTTCCAAAGAGAAGAAGAAGAAGGAAAAGTCGTGCACTTAATGCAATAAACCAAATCATGAATAATCCACATGCATGAAGAACCAAATCTATCTTATGGCTCAGGGACTTCAGAAGAACAACCTTGGAAACTTCATTCCACAAAGAGCCAAGAAGAAGAAGGAAGAATATCCTGTGTCTAAGAATGGTAATCATCATGGTCTTGTTGCAATTGATTCCTCATCTGATTCATGGATTATATATTCTGGTGCATCACATCATATGCCAGTGAAAGAGGAAGTTTTTACTTCTATTAATGCATGTTCAAGTCCCCCTATACTTATGGGGGATGATACTCTAGTAGCAGTAACAGGAGAAGGGAGAGTGGAACTCCCTAATGGAAGTTTTGAGAATGTTTTACATGTTCTGAAGCTTTCTATAAATCTTCGCTCAGTTTATCAGATCACTCAAACAGGTAAAAGGGTTGAATTTACATCAGATTTAGTTTCTATACTTGACATGCATGACAATTCCATTATTGCAATTGGTGAGGTAGATCACAAATCAAGGATGTATAAATTCACTAAGTTTGTTGACCATAACTCCTCTTTACTACTAACGCATGCTGATGATAGTAGTAGAGTATGGCATGAGAGATTTGGTCATTTAAATGTTAGGTACATGTGGTGAATTTCCAAGCGAGGAATGGACAAAGGCTTGCCAGATATTTACTTTTCTGAAGGGATTTGTGAAGGTTGCATTCTTGGTAAGCATCCTGAAGAGAAGTTTGAAAAGGGGAAGGAAAGGAGAGCCTCCTCTTCCTTGGATCTTGTTCATAGTGATCTCATGGGTCCATTTCCACATCCTTCCATCAACAAAGAAAGACATGTCCTTACATTCATTGATGATTTCTCACGCTATACTTGGGTTTATTTTCTTAGGAAAAAGTATGAAGTTTTTCAGCATCTCAAAAAATTTAAAGCTCTAGTTGAAACACAGACTAGGAAGAAAATAAATATCCTCCGTACAGACAATCGGGGGGGAGTATATCAACAAATATGTTCAAAATACTTGTCGTGAGGCTGGTATCCAGTTGCAACATATAGTTCCATACACTCCACAACATAATGGAGTTGTTGAAAGGAAGAAAAGATCTCTCAAGGAGATGACCAATTGCATATTGCATGTGAGGTCTCTTCCTTCCAAGCTTTGGGATGAGGCACTTAACTGTGTTGCTTGTATACAAAATAGATCTCCTCATAGATCTGTTAAATACATGACACCTTTTGAGACTTGGACATGTGACAAACCATATGTCACACACTTCCGTGTCTTTGGATCTTGCGCATGGACCCATATTCCTTCTGAAAAGAGGAAAGAATTAGATGCACATAGTACACATTGCATCTTTATGGGATATCTAGATGATGTGAAGGGGTAGAAGTTGATTTATCCCTCTACAGACTCACTCATCATTGAGCGTAATGTTCAGTTTGAGGAGAGTCCTTTGCATGCACCTATAATGCAACATCTAGAGACTCTTGTGCTTCCATCAGTTCCAGACATTAGAGATGATGATTCCATACACTCAGATGCTAAATATTTAGACTTAGATTCAGAGGATTCTAAATATTGAGCAAGTAGTACAGCCATATGAGGAGCCAGCATCGGAGCTTCAACATATGCCCAAGTGGGAACAATACACACTTTAGGAAATAGTAAACCTTGCAGGGAATCCATTGGATTAAAGGAGGACTCGATCTCAGCATGAGAAGCCTTCTCATGTACTTTCAAATTTTGAACCAGCAATTCCCATGCATTTCTATATGGTTCAATCCTCTGATCTACAACTCTATAGTGAGGCTGTGAGAAATCCATTATGGGAAGAAGTCATGCAGGAGGAGTATGAATCACTCCTAGAGAATCAGACTTGGGATCTAGTTCCACTTCCACCAGGGAGGAAACTTGTCATATGGAAGTGGGTCTATAGGACCAAGAGAGAAGTAGATGGTCAGTTGATGTTGGCACAGGGGCAGACCCAGGGTTCAATGCTACAATAACACACCAACAAAACCTTAACTATTGGCCCTTTCAGAAACACCTGTGAAGCAGATGAAGTCTCACCCGAGGTAGAGGCAGGGGTGGTTGCAAGACTCAGGTGTTTGCAACCTTAGCTGGGACACATATATGTGATTATATTGCTTACAAAGCACTTAGCATCGATCATTTGTCAATATTCAACTGTTATTATACTTCGCAGATAGCACAGAGCATCGCAACATTCACTTAGATCTAAGGTATTTCAGCACTTAACGACAGTAAAATAGATCAGATCCTATAGATTAGCACTAAGCATCTTCATACATGTCAGATCTAACATACACGCATCTAAGAAGCACAAAGCATAAGTAAATCTATCTAAATATATCACAACACTTAGCAAACACAGAGATAAACACATCAAGTCGAAGCACAAAGCATAACACATAGATTTACGTGGTTCACCCCCACCTTGGGGCTACGTCCACCAAATCTTCTTCTTTATTAGTGTCTTCAATTGGTTACAACACAGAGCCACAAAATCCCTTCTTCACATAGGATAGAAGATCTGTGCAACTCGCTAGATCCTTCTTCCTTGTGCTACAACACAAAGCCTTCCACAATGTCTTACAACAACTTGCATTTAGCTCTGCAAGTTTCACACAGACACAAAGCACTTACAATTCACTCTAGCCCTTAGCCTACATCACATAGATGTCGATCTAGCACTTAGATTATTAACCATACTCTTACATCACCTAGATATTTATTTATATATTTACAAAATAGGCCTAAACATGTGTAAACCCATGGCATGACATCCATTTTCCCGTTACATTATCCCAAAAACCCAAAAAGGACCCAAAGTGGGTCGAGATCCCATGATCTCTACTTCGTCTTGCACTCCTCCTTCGATTGGTTGTTGAAGTCCCAAAATAGGTCAAAAATGACCAAGGTTATCCCAAAATTTGGTCAAGGGCCAACATGCCCCCAACACTCACCTATGACTCATCCTGAGTCACTCAAGTCTGATCAGTTCTACTTCGAAGGCTTTGATCTTGGATTGAGCTGCTTCGACTTGTTGCTTCTCTTTGGCCTCCTGTTTGGTGAACTCATGGATCACTACATCATTCACTGGTCCTTCTAAGCATTGTTCTACAGTGATGGCAACCTGTTCTAGTTCTACTCCTTGGCTCTCGACTTCTATAAACAATAGGCATGCCTTGTCTTGCACGAGTTGAAGTCATTGGATGACTTCCATAACCTTACTTTGAATTGTATGTATCTGTTGTTGGGCGGTGTGTTGCTCGTGGAACCTCTTCATTCTATCTACAACTGATAGAACCTTTAGCTACATCTAAAGTGTATCTGCATGCTGCTTCGCCTCTTGGAGTTGTGACTCCAATTTCTATAACTCTGGGTTATCAGTGAGGTTCTCATAGGTCTGAGCACTGTGGTTACTCAATTGCTTACATTCTATTGAAAGAGATTTTAATCTGTCGACTGTGCTATGAGAAGTTTCTTCTCGCTGGTCTATTATCTCCTGGGGGGTCTCAAGCACAGTGCGAAGTTCCAAATATGCAATGCGTTGCTGGAGCTTCTAGATTACTTCTTCAAGTTGTGCCACCTATTGTGGAACTCTCTCTTCAGCTTGTACTTCGACAACTATCACAGAGAAGAATGCTCTATTGACTAGTTCCTTTACTTTGAGCTGCTCTGCGAGCAACTATTCCTTGCCTTGCTGTAGCTCTTCTTTCTCTTTGTCCCACTATTCTTGAAGAGTAATTTTTTCTCGTTTGGAAGCACTGCATTTCTCAACAAGTACTCCCTATACCTGTGCTAAATCCTGGGTGGCTTGCGCTATGTTTTCTTGAGTTCGTCGAAGGCGAGCTTTGACCATATCAGCAATCCGGTGGAGTTGAGATGGCTCATCTCCTGGTTCTACTGTTCCTATTGTCAGAGGCATAGTGGAGACTGTGTGGCTAGACTAGAGTGCCTGTTTCACTCCTTGGAGTTCAATCTCGATACGATTATACATCTTCTCCTGCTTCGCCTCCTGCTTCTCTACTATCTCCTGCAAAGCATCGCTGACAACTACAATGATGAAATTAAAATCATCCAATGTGAGGGTAGTCCGCATCTTCATTACAAGAGTTCTAGGTTTCTTCCGGGAGGAAGATTTCATAGGCGAAACCTTCCTTTTCTTTGACGAGTCCTCTTTGTCCCTAGGCGGTGCTACTTCAATTTTCTATTGTTCAATTTCTCCACCTTCTATCTCTTCATCATCACCCCCTTCGCTGGTGTGATAGAGGAAGTCCTTACAGATGCACTATCTACATCATGAATCTCTTTAGGATTCTTCATCTTGCTTGGTCCTAGTGTATGCGATGCAATTTTTGGGCTATCAATATCGGACAACTCCATGGGGTTCGCTGGAATGAGAAGGTCTGCTGACCAGTCCTTGGTGATCTTTTCGATGTCTTCCTCAGTCAACTTGTAATATGACTACAACTGCTGCTTGTGCTCATCAATGCGTGCTATTATAAAAATGAAGTGGTGGTCCGTGCTGAAATTCTCTAATATACCAGATATAAAAAGTATGTAGTACAAAAAAAAAATGCTAGAAATGACAGAATAACAGTAACATAACCAGCATAATCTCCACAAGAACACATAAATGATATAAGAACAACAACAGAAATAACACTTTGATTCAGAAAGAAATGTTCAAGGGCCTCTTCGAGGGGGAAAACTCTAGTCAAGTAGTGGTCTATTACAATAATCTACAAGCTAGGGTTCTCATACCCTCGACTCCTGTTTATACTAAATATGTCTCTCAAAAGAAGCAACTAGAGGAAGATCCTTCTAGAAGAAGAAGCTTCTATTAGGTCTTCTTCAATCAACCTTATTCTATTTTATTGAAAGGCCTTATTAATATTGACCTTTATTACATCCAAATATATTATTCTACCTATGTGCGGGTTAGGACCATAACATGTCTGCCCCCTTAAAAACAACCTTGTCCTCAAGGCTTGAGATGTGGAAATTGTTGCAGAATGGTAGTTGGTTCCCAAGTGGCATCTACTGGAGTTGTATATTTCCACTGGACTAGCACTTCCTTGATGGTTCTCTGATGCAGGAAATGCTCAGGCTGGTCCAAAACTGCTTCTGGCTGTAGCCAAATGGATCCTTCTTCAGCTAACTCTAGCAGGTTGGTTTGAATTTGGCACCTAGTTCCAATCACCTTCTTTAAGCATGACACATGAAAAATAGGATGTAGCTTCGAATGACTGGGTAGAGCTAACTGATAAGTTACTTGTCCCACACACTTGAGAACTGTATAAGGACCATAGAATTTGGGTGCTAGCTTCTGACAATGCTCGGCCTTGAGGGAAGTTTGCTTGTACGGTTGCAGTCGCAGAAACACATGATCTGCTTCTGCAAATTGACATTCAGAGTGACCATGATCTGCTTGTTGCTTCATGTGATTATGTGCCATGACCAAGTTCTCTTTGAGGGTATGGAGAATATCCTCTCAAACTATAAGTGTTTGGTCAACCACCTGGACCTTCGAAGTACTCGGTAAGTATGAGAGAATGGAAGGTGGCTTATGTACACATACCGCTTCAAAAGGAGTCATGCGTGTAGTTGTATGGTAGGAAGTGTTGTACCACCATTTAGCTAGGGGTAACCATTGAGCCCACTGATTTTTCTTTTCAGAGGAAAAACACCTCAGATATGTTTCCAAACACTTGTTGACAAATTTTGTTTGACCAACAGTTTGGGAATGATAAGTTGTGCTGAGATGCAGTTGGGTGCCTTGTAGCTTGAACAATTCTTGCCAAAAATTGCTTGTGAAAGTTGGGTCACGATCAGAAACAATAGAGTGCGACATGACATGAAGCTTGAAGATATGGTCCATGAAAATTTGAGCCACCGTGGATGCTGTAAACAAGTGTTGAAGAGCACAGAAATGAGCATACTTGGAAAGGCGATCAACAACCACCATTATGACTGATTTATTTCCCAATTTGGGTAAGTCGGTAATAAATTCCATAGAGATATGCTTCCAAATAGCAGGTGGGATCGGAAGTGGTTGTAGTGTGCCCAGAGATTTGACTATTTCTCCCTTGTGTTGACACACATCACATTTAGCGACAAAATTACGGATGTCCTCTTTCATACCATCCTAGAAAAAAGAACGTTTGACCCTGTCATAGGTTTTGGTGAACCCAGAGTGCCCCGCTGTGGGTGTAGCATGAAGCTCAGAAAGTACCATGGATTTAAGCTTTGATTGTTTACTTAAATACAGATGACCTTTGTGTCGAAGCTCATCATGGAGCCAAGACTACCCTGAGGGAGATGGAGCATTAGACTACAATTGTTGGATCAGATGCGAACTTTTGGGATCTTGTAGCCATTCCTGGCGAACTGCTTGGAGCCAATCTGGTGAAATGAAGGAAAGAGAAAAAAGGGATCCTTCATCTTCATATTTTTGGGAAAGTGCATCCGCCACCACATTGTCTTTTCCTTTCTTGTAAATGATCTCATAATCATATCCAAAGAACTTAGTCACCCATTTTTGTTTCTCTGGGGAGGAAATGCATTGTTCTAGAAAATACTTAAGGATTTGATGGTCTATCTTAATTTGGAAATGTTGCCCCAATAGATAAGGGCACCACATATCAACGACATGCAGAATATCCAACATTTCCTTTTCATAGATGGATTTGCCCAGATTCCTTTTAGATAGTTGCTTGCTGGTAAAGTCCAGAGGTTGACCCTCTTGCATAAGGACAACACCAATTCCTTTCCCTGAGGCATCACATTCCAACACAAAGGTATTTGTGAAATCAGGAAGGGCCAGAACTGTAGTGGTGCACATGGCCATCTTAAAGGTTTGAAAATCTTGAGCCGAGGCTGGAGTCCAGGTGAAAGAGTTCTTTTTAGGGAGAGCAGTGAGAGGTGTTGCAATCTTTCCATAATTATTAAGAAACTTGCAATAATAACCTGCTAAACCAAGAAATCCACGCAAGATTTTGAGAGTCTTTGGGTGTGGCCAGTGTTGCATAGATTCAATCTTTTTCGGATCCACCCTAATGCCATCCTTGCCAACCAGATGACCCAAGTATTCTACTTCTAAGGTTCCAAAAGCACATTTAGACTGTTTCAGGAAAAGTTGGTGCTGAGAGAGTAAATGGAGAACTCGATCCATATGAGTAAGGTGGTATGTCCAGGTTTTTCTATAGATGAGGATATCATCAAAGAAAACTAAGACAAAATGACGGAGAAAAGGACAGAAGACATGATTCATGAGGCTTTGGAAGGTGGAGAGGGCATTAAACAAGCCAAAGGGCATGAACAAAAACTCATAGTGGCCCTCATGAGTTCTAAAGGCAGTCTTGGGAATGTCTGCCTCTTTCATACATATCTAGTGGTAGCCCAAGTGAAGATCAAGTTTAGTAAAGAATTGGGCGCCACTTAATTCATCCAAGAGGTCATCAATGACAGGAATGGGAAATTTGTCTTTAATGGTCAGTTTGTTGAGGGCATGGAAGTCAAGACACATTTGCCAAGAACCTTCTTTCTTTAAGACCATGACTATAGGAGAAGAGTAGGGGATCGTACTAGGGCGGATAACGCTTGCATTAAGGAGTTCCTGGACCATTTTTTCAATTTCATTTTTTTGTGAAAAGGGGTGGCGATACAGATGGATATTCAGAGGAAGGCTTACGAGTACAAGGGGAATGGAATGATCATGAACACCACGGGAAGGAGGGAGTCCTTGGGGAGTGGAAAATACCATTTGATGTTTAGAAAGGAGGGCTTGGAGGTCTTGTGGGACCGAGGGTGTCTTTGTTGCTTGTATGGCATGGAGTTGGGAAATAACACCAGAATGACCTTTGTTGAGCAACTTTTCCATGCGATGGGAACTAATGATCTTAGGTGAACCCATTGTGATGCCTTGGAATTTATATTGGTGGCCCTCCTCGTCGAATTGCATGGTTAATTCCTTGAAATCCATGAGAATGGGACCCAAAGTCCTTAGCCAATCTGCACCCAACACAATGTCACAACCGCCCATGTCGATAGCAAACATATAGGATTTTAGGTGGTAGTCACCGATTTGGAGACGCACATTTTCACAACGCCCTCCACATTTCATGGAACCACCATTGGAAATCATGATTTGGAAATTGTTGACGGCATGGATGTAGCAATGAGTTTCTTGGGCAATGCGGTGATGATTAAAATTATGGGTGCTTTCACTATCAACCAAAATGATGACCTTTCGATGCTTGATGTAACCGATTAACTTGAGGGTTTGGGGAGCGGAGAAGCTAGTGAGAGCATTGAGGGAAATGATCGGTTCTACTTAGGGAGGGTCTGAGGGAGGGGTTATATCAGTGGTTGTAGGTGACTTAGACACAAGGGGAGTTTCAACATCGTCTTCTAAAATATCCTCGAAGATGGCCATAAAAAGATTTTGTTCCTTACATTTGTGTCCCGGGAAATATTTGTCATCACAGTTATAACAAAGGCCTTTGAGTTGGCGTTCAACCATTTCAGCCCTGGTCAATTTTTGGATCCTTAGTGGGGCAGAGGGAGTAGTGTTATTTATGGGTTTAGGGCGAGGGGTAAAAGAGGGTTTATGGTTTGGAGAAGATACAACCTGTTGTGCTTCTTTATCTCTTTTAATAGTCTCCACCCAACTTGGAGGCCGATCCATGAGGACATGGGCCCTAATCCCATCCTTGAGGCCACTGATAAAACACTCTCGAAAAAAGGCATTGGTCATGCCCTCTATTCGAAAATCCAGGCACTCAAAGGAAGCTATAAAGTCTTCCACTATTCCTGATTGTTTTAACTTTGTCAAACGGCCCAGATGGTTGGTGTCAGTGTCAAAGTGTTCATAAAGCTCAGCCACAAAGTGTGTCCAAGCAATATACCCTTGACAAGAAGTTTTTCTCCATTGCCAACATTCTTGATATAGATGGAGAACACCATACAGAAGTTTGGCCAAGTCATCTGTAATGTCGTATAAAGAGAAATAATGTTCCATTTGCGTTACCCAACCAGTGGGGTCTGAGCCATCAAATTTGGTCACATCCACTCATGGAAAGCGTAGGTCACGTTGAAAGTGATGGTGTTAAAAGTTATGGGAATGAGAGGAATGTTCACCTTCAATATGGGGAGGTGAGTCAGAGGAAGGGTTATCTGTAGGGATATTCAGTTTGGTGCAGAGTGATGAAAAGATAGATTCAAGATGGGTGGTCAATTCTTGTTTGACTTCCTCCATTGAGGACTGCATGGTTGTATTGATGGTTGTAATTATGGTTTCAAAATTAGCACTAAGTTGTTTCACTTTTTGTTGGGTCGCGGTGAGACTAGATTGCAAGGTATTGAAGCGAGCTTCCAATTCTTGGCTACGGGTATGGGCCATGAGGATGAGGGAACTAAAAAGGGGCGAGTGGGGTCAGACTTTTTTTTCCAAAAAATGATATGTATGAAGGTGATAAGGGAAAAGAGGTGAATCCAATGGAATAGGTCTCAAATAATGGTGAAATCCCCAAATGCTTAACCATGAAGAAAAGTGTAGTGATTTGGCAACCCGAACACAGTTGCGCGGCAATAGATCTTGTCTATTTTAATTTGTTTACGTTTCTGTCCCCCAAGGGTTAAGTATTCAAGGGTTCTACAGACAAGGGTTTACCCTGTGCTATATCTCTCTAATATACGTGTGGGGTCCAACAGTAGTACTCGGCCCAATATCTCAGGGCACTAACTAAGGAGGATAAACCGTACCCTTAGCCACACTACCCGACTACCCAGGTACTAGAGAGTATCTTCCCGAGTGTTGTTCTTGGTGGAACTATAGTAGTCAAGCGGTTGATCGGTTTATCTAAAGAGGGCTTCAGGAAATCTAGGTCGACCCATACACAGGTGTTGTCTGATGCGCTACCACTCGAAGGGGTACCAACATGGGTTACAAGGGTGGCCAACATATGTGCACTTAAGAACCACTTGTATTTCTTGCGTGTATGAATCCATCAACCACGGGTTTATGCGCGTAACGACAAATCTCTATGGCTTAAAGACGCTGGAATATGTCTCTACCCTAAAAAAACAATTACCCACAATTTATGCCAAGGAAAGTGCTCTGATACCACTTGTAATATACCAGATATAAAAAGTATGTAGTACAAAAATAAAATGCTAGAAATGGCAGAATAACAGTAATATAACCAACATAATCTCCACAAGAACACATAAATGATATAAGAACAACAACAGAAATATCACTTTGATTCAGAAAGCAATGTTCATGGGCCTCTTCGAGAGGGAAATCTCCAGTCGAGCAACGTTCTATTACAATAAACTCCAAGCTAGGGTTCTCATACCCTCGACTCCTATTTATACTAAATATGTCTCTCAAAAGAAGCATCTAGAGGAAGATCCTTCTAGAATCAGAAGCTTCTATTAGGTCTTCTTACATCTGCCTTATTCTATTTTGTTGAAAGGCCTTATTAATATTGACCTTTATTACATCCGAATATATTATTCTACCTATCTGCGGGTTAGGACCCTAACAACTTCATTAAGGGCCGAAACCTGTGGAGGGTATTTGAGGTCATCTGAGGCTCAGAATGGATGTCATGCTTCAAATGGTTGTAGTAAGTATGGAAGACGAAATTGGATTGCCACTACTTGTTCATATCATTGGAGTACCATAAGGTGTTGAACTTCGCAGCCAAAGGTTCGAAGGGCTCTATGTTCGGGAAGGTCGCACCTTCCGGGATCTCCCATGTGATGAATGCAATCAGGATGAGAAGCCAAATGAAGTGAAACTCATATCCTTGGTCTTGTGCTTCCCTGCAGTCTAGTTCTAAATGGTTTGCCAAGTACTTCGCCCAATTCATTTGAAGTCTTTCTGCGCACTTCCTTGCGAGGTATACTATGAATCTAGTCACTTGGGTGGGCCAGTTCTTGCGAACTAGCTTTCCTGCGATCAACTGACATGCAAGGCGCATTGCACCACTCTGAATAGAGGCTACCTTGTAAGCTCATGTGCCCTTATTGACATCACCATAAGTCTCTTTGATTCTCTGCGCTAATGCTCGGTCTGAGGTCTTCCCAGGGTAAAAATCTTGTGGGTCGGGGCCTTGCATGCTAAGCCCTGTGATTTGATTGATCAAAGTCAGATCCATGGTGATGCATCGGTTCAACCACAAGTATCCTCCGTGATAGTATGCCAGTAGTAACTTTACACATGCATTAACCTCCTGATGTTGTCCGAAGTGCAGAATCTTCATCACATTCAATAATGTAGACTGCGCGAGGTTCTGGGTCCATGACTACGGGATAATCTTTGAGTTCTTTCCTTTAGTTTTGGTCAAATATTTGTGTGGGGCGATCATTTTGTAATCCTTCCTATCACCAAGGTTGAATTCACTAAACTTCAATGATGCGATCTTATCTTGATCTGCGCGGACTGTGCGTATCCCTTTTGGGAGGTACACCGTGACAAAAGGGTACTCAAAGTATCTAGGTACACTGTCATGGTTAATCGAACTGGTTAGGGGTGGAATATAAGCAGGTAGTATACTTGGAATCAACTTAGCATTCGTGAGATCATCTCGATGCTTAGTGCGTTTCTCATTGACCGGTTAGGATGGTTCGGCTCGAGTAGTGGATGGAGATGCTTCCAGTCCTCTTGTCAACGATGCTTGAACACCTGTAGATGCTCCTCTTTTTGACATGAATCTCTTAGTCATTAAATCAATCAGAACCTATGTTATGGATTCTTCGACTGCGGTGAGCTCGTCGGACATACGCGCTCGGGATAAATTATCAGGGTCACAATACTGCACAAAAATGAACAACAAGGGCGCGATGATCACTGTATACACTTACTAGTCTGCGAGCTTCAAATTCTCAGCTGGAAAAAGTGTTCTTCGTGCATGGCATGATGAGATAAATAGGCAATCTTGGCAATGGTTTGCTTCCAACGGGTATGGGGTCTCCATTACTTCCTATTCTGTTTGTTATGTCGCGGTCCAATGGTCTGGTGGTGAACCATCAATGTTTTTCGACTCATTCGGAGCGGAAGTCAAACGAATATATCGGCCTCCAACGGCTATATCACTTCACCATGGCGAAGTGACCCATGTCGTTGTTCTGATATCCCGACGAAGCTCCAATTTTGAAAAGTTTCTTTCTGTGAGGTACCCCTTGGAACCTGCTATAACTTTTCAATTTTAGCCTTCTTCTTACTCATCTTTCTATCCTTCTTTCCAGTGAGCTTCATCTCGGTGGTTCTTTTCCCATTTTGATTCTTATTTTCCTTGGACATAGTCACTTTGCGCTGTTGAGGTTCTCTGCTAGAACTCAGAGGTAATACTTCTTCTATATCTGAGATAGATACTTCAATCTTCTGTGAGTCCTCAAATTCTCATGCAGCTTTGACATCTAGGCTTCTAGTGTCAAATAGCTTCGATTTGTTCTCTTGTTCTTCAATCAACTGCCCAATCCTTCTGGTCATGAAATATTTTAATTCTTGTCTCTGTTGTTCTAAAACCTCTTCTTCTTCCTTCTTTCTAGCTTGATCTCTTTCAATCCAAGGTTTTCCAAGTAACATAGTAAATGGGGCACTGTCCTCAATAAATTAGATAATCTCAAAATCTTCCTCTGTCGAAGTTCCATTAGCATTCATAGATATCTGAGTGAGCCTTCCACATAGGTTTACCAGTTTTCTTCTGAATAGCCCTATTCCTGTTAATGAAGGGATCATAGTAGGCCTTCCTATAGCTTCCCAAGTTCTCTCTGTCATAACATTCACCTGTGTTTCCTCATCCAGAACACAGTTAATGTCGAAGTCTCCTATTCTTACCTCAATGCATTCTTTTTCTTTAAAGATCTCTGATAACCTAACATGTTGGTGACCATTCAAGGCGTCTTTCATCTATAGAACATATTTTCTGATTCTCTCTAGGGTTTTTCTATTTCTGGATCTGTCTTAGGGTGTTCTTCATTCATATTCATTCCTTCAAGCTTAGCAATCATTCTAGGGCAATCCAACACTTCAAGGTCCAAAGATTTGCAACAGAGACAACTAGGTCTTCCACCAGGGCATTCCTTAGCAATATGTCCCGGTCTTCTATAACTGTAATAGAGGGTTAACCCTCTCCTTCGTTTAAATGTTACCCAACTTCTTTTGTACTACGCACCAGAATCATGGTAGCGCCTGCAAAAAATTCTTTCTAGGATCATGCATCCATTTTTTAGTCCAAACATTCTTTCTATGCATAGGTATAACATATCTATCACTATTCTTATCATATCTATTCATATCAAACCTTCTTTCAGCCATCAGAGCCCTAGTTTTCAAGCTAGGACAAAGTCTATCAAACATGCCTAGATTCATACTCTAGAAACAAAAAATTTCACTTATCTTACTTCTACAGAGCACAAAGCTTCGAGATCTAAAAACTTTTAACTATTCTTACCTTTATCAGAGCACAAAGCTTACATATCTTACCTCTTTTCTTTAGATCTGACCCCTTTTCTTCAAAAAATTCCACTTTTACTTTTCTTAGAGCATAAAGTGTTCAAATCTCGCTTCTTTTCTTCAGATCTGACCTTCCTTTCTTAGCACAGAGATTTTCAGATCAAGTAGAATATTGTGCACTAAGGCATAGAGCTTCCACGGTTTCAAAATGAATCTTTGCACAAATTTTCTTCTTCCTCAGTTCCAAGCAATCGTAGTTTCAGGTCTTGGCAATGGAACCATTTGTTGGTACAGGGGCAGACCCAGGGTTCAACACTACAACAACACACCAACAAAACCCTAACTACCATCCCTTTCGGCAACACCTACGAAGCAGATGAAGTCTCACCCGAGGTAGAGGCAGGGGTGGTTGCAAGACTCAGGTGTCTGCAACCTTAGCTAGGACACAGATCTATGATTATATCGCTTACAGAGCACTTAGCATCAATCATTCGTCAATATTCAACCGTTATTATACTTCGCAGATAGCACAAAGCATCACAACATTCACCTAGATCTAAGGTATTTCAGCACTTAGCGATAGTAAAACAAATCAGATCCTGTAGATCAACACTAAGCATCTTCATACATGTGAGATATAACATACATGCATATAAGAAGCACAAAGCATAAGTAGATCTATCTAAATATATCACAACACTTAGCAAACACATAGATAAACACATCAAGTCGAAGCAAAAAGCATAACACAAAGATTTACGTGGTTCACCCCCACCCTGGGGCTACATCCACCAAATCTTCTTCTTTATTAGCATCTTCAATTAGTTACAACACAGAGCCACAAAATCCCTTCTTCGCATAGGACAGAAGATCTGCACAACTCGCTAGATCCTTCTTCCTTGTGCTACAACACAAAGCCTTCCACAATGTCTTACAACAACTTGCACTTAGCTCTGCAAGTTTCACACAGGCACAAAGCACTTACAATTCACTCTAGCACTTAGCCTACATCACATAGATGCTGATTTAGCACTTAGATTATTAACCATACTCTTACATCGCCTAGCTATTTATTTATATATTTACAAAATAGGCCTAAAAATGGGTAAACCCATGGGCCGACATTCCTTTTCCCGTTACATTATCCCAAAAACCCAAAGTGGGCCAAGATCCTGTGATCTCTGATTTGTCTTGCGCTCCTCCTTCGACTAGCTATCGAAGTCCCAAAATAGGTCAAAAATGACCAAGGTTATCCCAAAACTTGGTCAAGGGCCAACAAGTGAGAAAGTACAAGGCAATATTAGTTACAAAAGGATTTCAACAGATTCATGGGATATATTATGATGAGACCTTTGATCCTATAGCAAATATGGGACTCCATTCGCTTTCTTCTATCCATTGCAACATCCATAGGATGGGAATTTCACCAGATGGATGTGAATAATTCTTTTATTCACAAAAATATTTCAGAGGAGATCTACATGGAGCAACCATAGGGGTTCATTCAAAATTCATCTTTAGTATGTAGGTTGAAGAAGTCTCTCTATGGAATCAAGCAAGAACCTAGAGCATGGTATGAAAAGATGGATTCTTCTCTACTTTCACATGATTTTGTTAGATGTAAATCTGATTGCAATGTTTACATGTTGGGGACTACTAACTCTTTGATGATTTTAGTACTCTATGTTGATGATATTTTGATCACTGCTAGCTCTAATTTAGCCATTGTTGTGGTCAAATATAATTTGCATGACAGGTTCTCTATGACATACATGGGTCCACTTCATTTCTTTCTTGGTCTTGATATTAGTCAAGATGATTCAGGCACCAAACTTTCTTAGGATAAGTTTCCAGATACAATAGGATCAGTTTCCAGATACATGCAAGAGCCCCATGATTTGCACTGGAAGGTTGCCAAGTGCATCCTCATATATGTTTAGGGCACCATGAGTTATGGGATTCACTATGCAACTGGTTGTGCATTGGATCTCATAGGCTTCACAGATTCAGATTGGGCTGGCGATGAAACATATTGCAAGTCCACTTCCGAGTACACTCTCAGTTTGGGGTTAGGCCCTATTTGTTGGTCAAGTAAGAAGCAATTAGTCATTGTTTTATCTTCCGCAAAGGATGAGTATAGAGGAGTAGTCAACTGTGTCATTCAAGAAATTTGGCTTCATCACTTCCTTACCGAGCTTGGTATCCAATTTCACTATTCGATTGTCATATGGTGTGACAATCATAGTACACTGATATTTTGTGGAGATCGAGTACATCGATAGCGAACCAAACACATTGATGTCCACATACATTTCATCAGATATATAGTACATGACATGACCATTGATCTGCAGTTATGTCCTTCCTATGAACATACCACCTATATATTCACCAAGACTTTCACTAGGCTGAAGTTTCAGACTTTGCAGGATCGTCTTGGAGTGAAGAACCGAGTTGCCTAGCAACTTCCTTTTCTGCTTTTGATGCATTGTCCTTTGAGCGGGGGGTTTGTTCCCACATGGTTTTCCCTCTTTCCTCATTTTTATTGAGTGTTCATTAATTGCATTGTACATAAGTACCTAATATCGCCTAGTTGTCGAGACTCATTTTTTATTACTCCATAGTGATGTTCATGGGGGGTGTTGGAGAAATTTCTATTTTTGACACACTAGTTCAGTGGGAGTTAACTGACTAGTTTTATTTTAGACTTTCTATTTAGACTATCACTATTATGCATGCATGCATTCCTAAGGAAATCTAATTGGTTGATTGCTTTTCTCAATTATGGAATGTTCTTTCCTATATATGAGTTTATTCCACTCATTCATTGTATCACAATGATCATGATTGATTAGCTCATTGGAGTAGTGTGAATATATTTTCTCATTCTTCCATATTGAATCTCTCATCCTTTCTTGATAAGTTTTGTTTGAACTTGCTTTAGCTAGATCTCCTGTGAAGGTTTCAATGAAACATTGACAAGTATTTCATGTAAACAAACTCCAAGTATAATGATAAGAATAGGGATTTCTTTTGAGTATCCATTGATACCATTGGTAGGGTTTTATCTCAAAATACAAGGTTTCCATGGAAATCCTTTGTTTATCATCCATAATATTATGCAATTTGGACGTTCCAATGCTACTCAATGGTATCAAGTGTCATAGAAGTATCAATGGTATCAAGGGTACTCAAAAGAAAGCCCCATTCTTATCATTATACTTGGAGTTTTTTTACAAGAGATACCAAGACTTTCCATGGGGGATTCTTGGTAGAAGTGTCATAGAAGTATCAATGGTATCAATGGGTACTCAATTTGGACTTTCCAAACATCATATATGACACTTCTACCAAGACCACTTGTTTGAGACTAGTTTTAGGACTAGTCAAATAACCCTAATTTCCACAGCCTTTATCTCAAAAAGTAAAGTGACAAAAAATCTAAATTTTTTACCACAAGAGGTTCAATATATTTTCTAATAATTCAAAAAAAATTATAGTACAAAACCTTGCATAAAAAAATTGATAGTGAAAATTCCAAGATGAATTGTTTGAGACTGATTCCAGGACTAGTCACAAATCCTGACTTCCATAGGATATATATTAGAAAGTATAATGAACTAGTATTTGAAATTTTTACACAAAGCATTTCTATCTGTTTTCTCAGTATCATGAAAATTTTACAATCTGAAACCTTGTTGAAAAACATTTCTAGCGAAAATTCTAGGATGACTCTTTTGAAACTAATTTAAAGAATATTCAGAAACCCTAACTTCCATGGGATGTAAATCATAAATTATGATGAACTGGTACCTAAAAATTTTACTAGACATACTTCAATATGTCTCCTTAGTAGCCTCAAAATTTTGTTGTCTGAATCATCCCAGAAAAAACGATATAGTGAAAATTCCAAGATGTCTCGATTGAAGGAATGAAACCCTAGGATTGCATGCTTTGATACCAAATATTATGAACCAAACTCCAAAAAATAGCCAATAAATAATCCATTTCAAGGGGGAAACCTCCATTTACAATATATGCAACATGCACAAGACAACATTAGATGCCTATACAAATTATTGTCCTTTATTATAAATAGGAGATAAAGTGAGCATGATGTAATCTACCATTAAGTTGACCTAATCATAACTAATAAAATAATAATAAACAAGTGTTAGGGACTTAACAAAAATCTATTATCCAGGTAGAACAATGTAGAATCTACCATTTCATAGAGTCCAATAACCTGTCATGCAAAGAATGAAGGTAGAATCGACAAAATTGTGACCTTTATTTTGCACAACTAGATTTATGTTATGTAATGACATTAAATGCTTATTCAACATTTTTATAAACATAAATATACAACTCAAAATACATGTGAAGAAAAAATCTAGATAAGGAAACCAATATTTTACAAATGAGGCAAGGCTTGTGGCCATTCAACACTGAAATATTGTAAAGTTGCTTAGGCCTTGCATCACACTATTAGAAATGTTGTGTTTATGATTATTTTCCAAATAAGATTCTAAAAACCTTTCTATTTGGTGGGTCATTTTAGATCTATTTTTGTTGAAGGAAATATCACTATAAATATTGAATGGACTTAGTCATGTTCCAATTATTTAAAATCTTTCAAATTTTCTATTCTTGAAACATAAATACAAATCAAGAGAATGAATTTAATCATATTCAAATTATTTAAAATTTTTCAAAGTTTTCTATTCTTGAAACAAAAATATATATCAAGAGAAGAAGAGACATCTTAATTGGAAAAAACACTATAACATCATAATGTGAATAACTTGCAGTCTTCTTTATATTCACAAGAACGTATGCCTACAAATCATACATTGATCTAAAAATGAAGAAGACTTGTATTCTTGAAAATATTTGCATGTTAAATTTATGTGTTAAAATGAAAATGGATCAACTTTGCAACACAAATTTAATAGGATTTACTCATTCAAGATGCATATAAACAGCAGCAAAATCAGTGAACAGAAAACACATAACACAACAAATGATAAAGGAGTTCACCCCTCTCTTGGGCTACATCTCCTGGTCTAGCTTCCAATGGATCATTTGTATTATTTGCTCAAAGTGCTCAAAAATGTGCTTTACAATGTTCAAAATGCCAAATAGACTGCTCCAATGGCTTCAGAACGTCCAAAAACCCCTAGTTGGGCTTTTTCGCCACCTCGTTTGGCCAAAAATTGAAGAAGATAGGCTTCCTGGAAGTCCACCCTTCAAGCTTCTTGTCTCTGCATCTACAAAACACACCCTTGTTGGCTCAACCTATCCCACACGCATTTTAAAGCGTAAAAACTTGGCACTGGGCGCAACCGTGCGAACTGTGTAAACTGTAGGACGGTTATGGGTGCACCTAGCCCCTAACATCCAAGGGAAAGGTCATATGACCCATGTGACCGTGCGTTTAAAAGTAAAGGCCATAACCGTTGAACTGAATTAAAATCAATGCATACCCGCGCGTGTGTTCAATGGTCATATGGCAACAAACATGTGACCGCGACCATAGAAAAAGGGCTATGTTTAAAACATATGCCCGCGCCTGTGGTCATATTAAAACACAACATGTGACCGGGGTATAGTTTTAAATGTGTGCACAAAGGGTTTAAACCATGGCCATATTACAATACACATAACCACGGGCTGGGGCTAGGCCCCAGCCCGACCCCCCACCCATACATACAATATTTCAATTCAAATGTAATGCGCACCATATAGTGTTAAGAAACACTATGGTGGCGCGTTGGTTGGTGGTCTTTTCCAAAGCTTTGCATGCGGGTGGAGGTCACGGGGTTGATTCTGGTGGACACCAAATAAATTTTAAACCAATAAATAGGGGACATGTGGTGGCCATTGATTAGGCCATGTGTCACCATTCCATTCACTGCAAATAAGCCATGTCACCTGCCAACTATGAAAATAGTTGCCTGCCATGTGTCGTACGTACAGACTGTATAGTCAGCACCCCTTTTTTTTGCCTCTTTGCCATTTTGAACAGAATGTGATATCTCTCGCTCCCGACGTCCGTTTGAACCCAAACGAGTTGCATTGGGTTTGTAACGATGAGGTGTAACACCCTGTTTCCCCCAGTTTGTAAATATAACTGGACTGGCCAAGGACTATGGAAAACTCATAAATGTGAATATGTGATGTAAATGGACCTTGAGGAAGAGGTCAATGAATGTGAATGATATTGTGAATTTATTGCAGGACTGCTGAGAGGGGATGTGCAGAAAAAGAGACCACGATGGCGCTGGAAGGCCCCTGAAAAGGTGGCGTTAACTTCCACCGAGAATTAAATACCGTATTTGGACTCCACTGGCTCGGAAAACCAACAGCAGCTCGTTGGCCCTGAAATTTAATGCCTCGCAAGTTGGTAGGTGGATGGCTTGATGAGGGATGGGATGATGAACCGCCCATCCATAGAGCCATTCCGCCTGATCAGCGTGAGGGTAATCGTGCCACACGCAACCTCACAAGAGGATAAGGCATATGGCAGAAGCGATTGAAAAGGGCAGACGCGAGGGGAACTTTGGTATTATCCAGAGTGAGTGATAGCAGAGAGGAAGGATTGCAACCTTCGCTCCTGGTCATTAGCAGACAGAGAGACGCAGTCTCACAGCATTGTGGTCTCAGCTCGGGGTTGGATAGTGGTAAGTCCGCTGGGAGTCGCTACACCTACGGTTGGGTGGAAACGAGCACCTCTCTCAGCAGTCGTTTGACCCCTGGTGTTATTTCTGATAAGTGTTTTGCCTCTAGCATCTTGATATA
>ML777170.1:1227229-1245964 GCA_009831015.1 Picea engelmannii | reverse complement strand
GGTTGGAGCCTTCACCTTGCAACCTTGTATTCCTTTCCATCAAGATCTTCATCATCTCTCTCATTTCCATGACAGCCTTTCTGAGATCTTCATCTTCTGCAGGAACATGTTCATGACTTTCTTCATGAGCCATACTTGGTGAACGCCTCCTTGAAACTTGCGGTGATGGTATATGCTTCCTCCTTGAAGGATGAGAAATTGGCTCTACAAGTTGACCTTCTCCTCTTGTGAGTTTCAACCTTGTGAGAATCAGAAAACAAAACACTTGCAAATAATCAAGTCTTCAAAAAAAACCAATGCTCTGATACCAACTTGATCTAAAAATGAAGAAGACTTGTATTCTTGAAAATATTTGCAAGTTAAATTTATGTGTTAAAATGAAAATGGATCAACTTTGCAACACAACTTTAATAGGATTTACTCATTCAAGATGCATATAAAAAACAACAAAATCAGTGAACAGAAAACACATAACAGAACAAATGATAAAGGAGTTCACCCCTCTCTTGGGCTACATCTCCTGGTCTAGCTTCCAATGGATCATTTGTATTATTTGCTCAAAGTGCTCAAAAATGTGCTTTAAAATGCTCAAAATGCCAAATAGACTGCTCCAATGGCTTCAGAACGTCCAAAAACCCCTAGCTGGGATTTTTTGGCACCTCGTTTGGCCAAAAATTGAAGAAGATAGGCTTCCTAGAAGTCCCCCCTTCAAGCTTGTTGTCTCTGCATCTACAAAACGCACCCTTGTTGGCTCAACCTAGCCCACACGCATTTTAAAGCGTAAAAACTTGGCACCAGGCGCAACCCGTGAACCATGCAAACTGTAGGATGGTAATGGGCGCACCTAGCCCCAAACCACCAAGGGCAAGGTCATATGACCCATGTGATCGCACGTTTAAAAGTAAAGGCCATAGCCGTTGAACCGAATTCAAACCAACGCATACCCGCGCGCGCATTCAATGGTCATATGGAAACAAACATGTGACCGCGGCCATAGAAAAAGGGCTATGTTTAAAACATATGCCCGCACCTGTGGTCATATTACAACACAACATGTGACTGGGGTATAGTTTTAAATGTGGGCGCAAAGGGTTTAAACCATGGCCATATTACAATACACATAACCACGGGCTGGGGCTAGGCCCCAGCCCGACCCCCCACCCATACATACAATATTTCAATTCAAATGTAATGTGCACCATATAGTGTTAAGAAACACTATGGTGGCGCGTTGGTTGGTGTTCTTTTCCAAAGCTTTGCATGCGGGTGGAGGTCACGGGGTCAATTCCAGTGGACTCCAAATAAATTTTAAACCAATAAATAGGGGACACGTGGCGGCCATTGACTGGGTCACGTGTCTCCATTCCATTCACTGCAAATAAGCCATGTCACCTACCAACTGTGCAAATAGTTTCCTGCCACGTGTCGTACGTACGGACTGTACGGACTGTATAGTCAACACCCATTTTTTTTGCCTGTTTTCCATTTTGAATAGAACGTGATATCTCTTTCTCCCGACGTCCGTTTGAACCCAAACGAGTTGCGTTGGGTTCGTAACGACGAGGCATGCACTCTCATTCGATTTGAAGTGATTTTGAGCACTTTGAATTTTTGAGCAAAATTTGATCCCCTGATCATACATAGATACATTAAAGAAAACAATTTTTTTGTTGTATGAGAGATTCAATATGAAGGTACTTTGATATGTCTCCTAATTAACCTCCAAATTTAGTTGTCTAAAGTGCCCCAGAAAAAAGTTATAGCAAAAATTCCAAGATGACTTGCTTGAAGCAGAAAAACCCTGGGATCGATGCTCTTAAACCAAATGTTAGGAACCAGTGCCTTGAGAATGATAAATAGTCAATGAATAACAATCCAATTCAAGGGGGAATCCTCCTTTTACAATTTATTCAATGTGAAAGATGAGATAAGATGATCCTAAGACTAGGTCTCCTTGGTATATATATAAGAGACAAAGGGTACAATAAAGGGTTCTAGCCTACATATAAATATAACACTAGAATTGTAATATTTCAATATCTAGGGCTTAATAAGGGGTTTTATACTCAACATGGGGATTTGTATAGGGATTAACATTATTCCATGTGGCAGTGATGTGGCACACATGCCATCTATCATTACATTATTGTGCCATGCGACGAGGCCTCTAATGAAATAGATAAAGCTATTCAAAAAAATGTTATTTAAGAATGAGAAGCAATGGGTTTGGAACCAAAATATCATAGAAACCAAAGGCTTAACATATTATTATAACCAAATACCCAAATGCATATAATTTTTTTATGAAATTCGTTCGGTGTACAAATTGAAGAATAATGTTTGAAAAACCACATTGCAGTGAATGGACAATCCATGTATGCAAAACAATCTTCAATTTTTAAGGAAAACGAATCTGGATTTTGGTTAACAAATGGTTGATCTTGGATAATTATGTTAGCACTAGAAGTCACCCTTAGATTGCATAGAAGGTAAGCCCACTACCCATCATTTTATACAGTAAATGCAAATGAGTTTTAAGAGGCCAAATGGAGAAGACTCAATGAAAATAACGTTCTAACTCAGAAATCTGGACTGGTATGTGCAAGCAATTGAGGTCTTGGATCAACTTCAGTCAGTAAGTTGGAGTAAAGGTGAGTAGGAGGAAGACTTTGGTGAGAAAAGTGTAGAGGTCTGCCATGAACATCAGGCCTTCCAACAGCCTAAGGATGAAAACATTAAACACAAGATCCTCTTGGATTCAAATTTCAAGGAAACTGAAAGAAATCATAACAGCACTATAATCAAACATTCATCATAATACAGTTACAACAATTCATGTGAATCAGGAATTCATGAAATCTCTCAGTATCAGAGGCAAATAAGATGGGGTAAGAAAGCTAACTTAGATTAATCAAGAAGTCTCAAATCAAGTACATAACTAGAGAACCAATGTTCTTCATCAAAACATTACAATAAAAGGGATCCTAGCTCAACCATTCGACCTTAACAAAATATCAAAACTACCTATATATACTAAAAATGTTGCAACCACCAGGAATGTGATCGGACTCTTGCATTCAAAGTTTCCAGTCGGTGTCTATTCTGTCAGCCTGTGAAGGCCTTCTTATGTTATATGCGAGACCGACTTAGTTATGTGCTTTGCAGGAAAATCTATCCCTCGGGAAACTTCGGATTAACAATCTCCCCCCACGACCATTCTCATTATGCTTTCCATTTATGGGGTGAGATGAGGTCTCAACTATCACCCCCATTTCCATTAACTACCTTCATCGGGATCGGGATGAGGCCTGACACCCATGAATGTTCCAAGCGGTGCCCACGACTTCTTCGAATCAATCTCAGTGCCTCGAGGCCATGCAGATATTATTTTGTGACCAATACGGGTGCTTTCAGCCTTTGGCACAACTCCTCTCCATCGCTCCATCTTGCATGCGACCTTGGGCCATGGCCCTATGCAATTGCGCAATTGCAGGTGCGACCAAGGATGGTTTGAAAGAAAACCGCTTTTGTCCCTGCAATTCACCATGAACCACCACGTGTCCCTTTCTAAAAACCACGATTCCGATTGCGGTTCACCCTTGAAAATTTAAAAACATGTGCACCTTTCGAACCCACAATGGAGAGCAACCATTGATCTTGTGATTTGAGATGAGGCTTCCTGATCAATGACCCAGCTCTGGAACCTTTTGTATTGATGAATCAAATCTTCCCTTTTCAAATCGACCATCGATATATTCTTCGTTATTCGGGCTTCGAACCTTTCAAACTTCAAACTGAATTTGCCCCAAGCAAAAACTCCTGAGCTAAGGATCTGATGACGCATGGCTTTTGGATTTGGACGGTTGAGATCCACTTCAGGCCTTCGAGTTCCAGGAAAAACAAATCTCAAACATCGTCTTCCTCCATGGGCTTTTACCCGGAGCTAAGGATCTGAAGACATGTGGCTCTTGCTGATCAACGACTCAGATTCACTTCAGGCCTTCGGGACTTCGATCACTTCGAGACATTGGCCACTTCGACACTTTGCAATTTTTAACTCCCAGAATTCTCTGGAGCACCGAACTCCGAAGTGAGGGATTTGCCTCCATGTGTCCTCAACTTTTTGATGGCTTAGATTGTTTCGGGAGTTCAAGCTTTGGCTCTTCGGGAATTCCACACACTTCTCACTTCAAAACTCTCGAAGCTTATTTCCCCAAACACTTAGATCAACTGCCACCTGTCCCTTTAAAGATCAATGACTCATTCTCTCTTCGGGCCTTTTGCTCCAACACTATACTTCGCGCAACTTTAAGATTCCTAATGTCTGTGAGCTGCTAATCTGAACTCCACATGGAATTCCTGCCGTTGGAAGCTGAACCTACCTTTTTGCTTGATTCGGGTCTAGAATGGATCGCTTTGAGTGTCGTGCTTTGAGCCCGCGGCTGCGGCCTGTGTAAACAAAGACTTGGACTACTGGATAGGGGCTGGGAAAATAGGGAGACCAGGGCACTTTAAACCCAGAAGGGGGAAAACAAAAACTATTTTACAAGACGAAGGGGGGGAAATTTAAGACTTGGTCTGCGAAAAGGAGAGAGACAAGGAAAAATTAAAGACTTAGGTAGAAACCACAAACCCGCAGGACTCTGACAAGTTCATGTAATAACATTTGGCTCCACATGGGGATGGCATGCGCCCTAAGACCTACCAAGAACAAGTAGTTCCAATGCCTTAGCTGTTGGGTTATGGAGTCGAGCTCAAAACATTTCTTGCTGAGGATTACAGGCCGATAAAAATTCTAAATGAAAGAAAATACATGGGCTCCATAAGGAGATTATTTATGTACATCCATAGACTAATGATTTTTTACACAGTGCTAGGTGAAAGCAAACTTCCACCATAGCCATTTAAGTAACTTCCTAACTAGAAGACCATTTACTCTGTCAGTGATTAACAACAGATAATGAAACCGTGACAACAGATGGATCATATCTTTCAACCTTCCTCCTAGTGTTGAAGTCATGATAAAGTTGGGAGGCTCCAAAGAATGAAGGAAATCTAACTCCATGTACTCCCTTACATGCTCATAAAAAAAGTGACGAAACCCACTGGGTTGGTGATAGAAAGCATGTTTTTTCTTGTAACTGCTCACATGTGGATGGATGTCTCTGGTAAGCATAGGTAAGTGAATGACCAATGATGGTTTCTCACTTACAGGCTCTGGGAAGAATATAAACTGCACCTTTGGCTCTGTTGCACGCTCTTGGAAATCCTTCATATTCAGCTCATAATCTAATTCATAGTTGTTGTACATAGGATGGCTGCTCCCTGAGTCATCAAAATATGAGGTAGGGATTTGCTGCTCTTCATTTGAATACACAACTATATCTTCATTTAAATCTGAGACAATAGGTGCATTAGGGGAAAAATATGTTGCCTCTATGGCTATGCAATCCTCAACCTCACCATCATGAGAAGGGCTACCAAGAACATCTGCTCCTGGGACTAGAAAATCCTTTGTGCTTTCTTCAAAAGAGCAGCGAACACGATCTGCCTTCAATTTATCTATCCTTGTAGAAAGTGATCTCGCCAGCCACACCAACTTAGCCAGGGAATCTTCTTCCTCCTTGTAGCCTTCATCCTTACAACTTTATTCCTCATAGCTTTCATTCTCACAAATTTCATTTGAAATAGTCATACCTTGAACACAGACTTTATATTCTTCACAACAATTATGAGAAATTAACTTAGAAGAATAAAACTTTTAACAGTGCCTATTGAAAGCTGCATGAAATTCTCCCATGGAGGAGATGCTAGCAAGGGGTAAGGAGTGATACCATTCATGAGAATCTCCTAATAATTAGAATATGAACATATTTAATAATACATCCTCATGATGTATCTCCCATTGATGCATGAGTTCATGAAACTCACAGAGATTCTCTACAGAGTTGTCCTCTTTACACTCTCTAAATATGGGCAAAAAATCACCCCATTCATCCATAGTAGGAACAACATTTGGAAAACCAAGAACATAGGAGAAATTAAAAGGAGCAAACCTCCAAGCCAAGATTCTTTCCATTTCAAAACAATGGAGTCACCATTGGATCCTTTAATCATGGGGTTTCTAGGTGAATGATATGCAGTCTGAATGTGTCTAGTATTTGTTCACCATCAAAGACCAAATATGGTCGTTGTCAATCTCCCAGGGAACTTTCATGCTGAGAAAGTAGTTTCTAAAAGCCTTCTCAAGAAAAATTCTCTAGGTCAGCTTCGGGTGTGCTAGGGAAAGCCACAACTAAAATAGTGGAATCAACACAGTGGAGTCGCCAGGTGCAAGCACAATCTTCAATGGTTCTGATCTCTGATGCACCTTCATAATCAGAAGCTCTTTGTCATTCTATCCCAGGGAAATGTCTTCAATTCGTTCCTAAAAAATGATGCCATAAATGTTAGCACTAGAAGTCACCCTCATATTGCATAGAAGGTAATCCCAATACCCATCATTTTATACAGTAAATGTAAATGAGTTTTAAGAGGCCAAATGGAGAAGACTCAATGAAAATAACATTCTAACTCAGAAATTTGGACTGTTATGTGCAAGCAATTGAGGTCTTGGATCAAATTCAGTCAGTAAGTTGGAGTAAAGGTGAGTAGGAGGAAGACTTTGGTGAGAAAAGTGTAGAAGTCTGTCGTGAACATCAGGCCTTCCAACAGCCTAAGGAAGAAAAAATTAAACACAAGATCCTCTTGGATTCAAATTTCAAGGAAACTGGAAGAAATCATAACAACACTATAATCAAACATTCATCATAATATAGTTACAACAATTCATGTGAATCAGTCATTCATGAACTCTCTCAGTGTCAGAGGAAAATAAGATGAGGTAAGAAAGCTGACTTAGATTAATCAAGAAGTATCAAATCAAGTACATAACTAGAGAACCAATGTTCTTCATCAAAACATTACAATAGAAGGGAGCCTAGCTCAACCATTTGACCTTAACAAAATATCAAAACTGCCTATATATTCTAAAAATGTTGCAACCACCAGGAATGTGATCGGACCCCTGCATTCAAAGTTTCCAGTCAGTGCCTACTCTGTCATCCTGTGCAGGACTTCTTATGTTAGACACGATACCGACTTAGTTATGTGATTTGTAGGAAAATTCATCCCTCGAGAAACTTCGGATTGACAATCTCCCCCCACGACCATTATCAGTATGCTTTCCATTTATGGGGTGAGATGAGGTATCAAATGTTGCCCCCATTTCCATTAACTACCTTCATCGGTATCGAGACAAGGCATGACACCCATAAATGTTCCAGGCGGTGCCCACGACTTCTTCGAGTCAATCTCGACGCCTCGAGGCCATGTAGATCTTCTTCTGTGACCAATACGGGCGCTTTTGACTTTGGTGCATCTCCTCTCCATCGCTCCATCATGCATGCGACCTTAGGCCATGACCCTACGCAATTGCATGATTGCGAGTGTGACCAGGGGTGGTTTGAAAGAAAACCTCTTTTATCCCTGCAATTCACCATGAACCACCATGTGTCCCTTTCTAAAAACCACGGTTCTGATTGCGGCCCGCCCTTGAAAATTTAAAAACGTGTCCACCTTCCGACCTCATAATGCAGTGTGACCATTGATCTTGTGATATGAGATGAGGATTCCTGATCAATGAACCATCTCTGTAGCCTTTTAGATTGATGGATCAGATCTTCCCTTTTCAAATCGAGGACCGAGATCTCCTTTGGGATTTGGGCTTCAGACCTTTCAAACTTCAAACTATATTTTCCCCAAGAAAAACCTCCGGAGCTAAGGATCTGATGACGTGTGGCTCCTGGATTTGGATGGCCAAGATCCACTTTGGGCCTCCGGGCTCTAGGAAAAACAAATCTCAAACCTCGTCTTCCTCCATGCACTTTTACCCAGAGTTATGGATCTGACAACATGTGGCTCTTGTTGATCAATGACTCAGATTCACTTCAGGCCTTTGGGATTTTGGGCACTTCGGGACTTTGGCCACTTTGTCACTTTGCAATTTTTAACTCTCACAATTCTCCAGAGTGCCAAACTCCAAAGTGAGGGATCTTCCTCCACACGTCCTTAGCTTTTTGATGGCTCAGATTATTTCAGGAGTTTGGGCTTCGGCGCTTCAGGAATTCCACACACTTCTCACTTCGAAACTCCTGAATCTTATTTCCCCAAACACTTGGATCAACTGCCTCTTGTCCCTTTAAATATCAACGACTGATGCTCTCTTTGGGCCTTTTGCTTCAGTGCTACACTTCGTGCAAATTTAATATTTTGAATGCCCATGAGCTGCTAATATGAACTCCACATGGAATTCCCACTGTTGGAAGTTGAACCTACTTTTTTGCTTGATTCGGGTCCAGAACGGACCGCTCTCAGTGTCGTGCTTTGAGCTCACGACTGCGGCCTATGTAAACTACTTGGATGACTGGATAGGGGCTGGGAAAACAGGGAGACCGAGGAACTTTAAACACAGAGGGGGGAAAATGAAAACGATTTTAAAAGCTGAAAGGGGAAAAATTTAAGACTTGGTCTGCGAAAAGGAGAGAGACAGGGAAAAATTACAGACTTAGGTAGAAACCACAAACCCACATGAATTTTAAAAGTTCATCTGATAACAAATTAGAACACTCTAGATGCATTTGTATAGTTTTATTGGTCCACAAATACACCAACTTGTACATATCTAAAATGCACCCATGAATATTCTAGCTTAGTTCTAGCTTAAGAAAATTTCAAGTTCGATGAAACAAGAGTTGAGTTTGACTATTTTTCATGCTTTAGATGTCATGGTAATGTCACATTTGGAAAAATAAGATTATTTTTGTAGGAATAAACCATGCAATCCAAATCAAATTTTACAAATTTATGTAAGATTAGATACAAATTTATATATGAAGATCTAAACCAATAGAGCTAAACAACAAGTCTATGAATTTTGATCTACTTAAATATTGGCACCAAAAGAAATTCAATCAATATTGTTGAATACTTATGGAAGGAAAAAAAGTAGATCTCCTATCCAAACTTTCAACAAACAAATAATTTCAAGGCAAGGAGTTAGATCTATGGCTCTGATACCACATAAGATAATGTAAATATGCATAAACTTAACATAGCACCAAGATCTATCCCTATTTTAATTCCCATTGACAACATAAAATAACAAGTAAATCCAACAAAAATTAGAAGAGATAACAAGAACATTTGCATGGAAAAACCTTGATATGGGGAGACATCCATGGAAACCAAGCCTTCTATTAATCAACAATCTCCCAATACAATAGCATGAATACATTGAAGTATGAATTTCAAATGGGATCCATATAATCTCTCAAACACGTGGATGATTTATCCTAAGAGTCCATAGGGTCGAAGATCATAATCAACACCCTAAGCCACCATCCACCTTTATATTCAAGACCGAGAAGGCCTAAATATGTCGTAACCAAGAGAAATATGAACCATTGATCATCGAAAAAAATCAAGGGTGGAGATTGAGTAATCCATAAAGGTGCATGATGAGGTAAACAATGAGATCATCAAGAGATAAGGAAGAATTGGTGGATAAGAATGGCATATTAGTGTAGGTTAATGTAGGTCACCATTACCTAAGATACTAGTCATCACCAAATAACTCCAAAATTATATCCATGTGCAATGTTACAACAATGTATTGTGGCCTAATTACATGTATAAGTGCCCCACAAATGATGTTATAATGATCATCATTATGGAACTAAGTACAAGACTGCATCAAGCTACTATATAACATTAAAACACATTCTAACATAGGGATGCTCCTGCATCAAACCCCCTATTAATTGAATGTAACATCATGTTGATAAGATGGATTTCAAAATCCCAATAATGTGTAGATGATGTTGGCCAAACTCTCCTTTTGAAATCCATGTTGCATATTCAAAACTTTATTCTTTTCGATGAACTAAGTACTCTTTATACACTTTCCTTCTTGCAATCTTGTAATCTGCTCCCCTAACACTTTGGCTACTTCATCTCTCTCCTTCTTTGGAATATGATATTTCTATTATACAACATGCTTTGCACCGTATTCTTGTTTTTCACCTTCATGGTACTTGTGTAAATATACTACATTGAACACTAGTGAAATGTCCATTTCCTTTAGTATCTATATATTGTAGGAATTATCCAACATTTTCTTGAGGACTCTGCATGGTCCTCTTTTCTTCAACTTCAACTTGTTATAATATCCACTTAGGAACATATTCTACCTTATATGTACAAGGGATAAATCTATCTTCATTTTTTTTTTCGCTCCACTGCAACTATTATGCCACTTCTTCATGTACTCCTATTTTATTTTGAGAAACTTACCAAGTATGTCATTCCCTTTGGAAATCTCCCTACACTCTTTGGAGTGTTCTTTCATGTAAACTTGTTCACCAAATTATTGTATGTAAATTCAACTTGTGTCGGGACTATATCCCATTGTCCATGCTTCTCCCCAACCAAAGATCTCAATAGGTTACCCACACTCTTATTCACTATCATGTCCTTTCAATCTTTCTATGGATAGTATGTTGAACTTAATTACAATCTAGTGTCCATGTTCTTCCACAATGCCCAAAAACACACAACAAATTTATTTTCCCTATTTGAAGTAATTCTTTAAGCTAATCCAAGCAACATCACTACTCACTAAAATAAAAATATTAATACATTTTCCAAGTCAAACCACAGATCTTTCGACTGAGAATAAAATGTGCCATTTTAGAAAATCTATCAACAACAATGAATATGAAGCCATTACCTTGTTGCATTCTTGGAAATCTAGGCACAAATTCATTCTCATATCCTTCTAGAGATTCTCAGTTACTAGAAATGGTCTATATAAATCTATATTTTCGCTTCTTCCTCAAAAAGAAATTACCAAGCTCAATATGTATCCTAAATAAGAAAAAAATGAATCTTTTAGTATTTTCACCATAACATTTGATCCCAAACTCATATTTGGGTGCTCTTCATACCAACATAAAGGTCTTGAATATAACAACTTTGTTGTTATATGGTTTTTCATATTTTGTATAGATTTTGCAACACATGCATTTTTCTACTGAAAATAATCTTTTGACACAAAAAATACTCTTTTGATAGATTCCCATAACTTTTGATCCCGACCTCCATTTTAGGCACTTCTTACACTATTAGCAAGATATCATCGAGATATACAAATTTATTGTTAAACATTTTTTGAGATTATGTTAGGGTTCTAATCTTCCTAACCCTTCAAGTAAACAGAATTTTATGTTTTTCTATATAATAAAGGTCGCCATTAGTAAATAAGGCCTATGTAATAATGTGAACACATCTAATGTAAGAAGACTTACTAGAAGGTTCCACCTCTAGAAAGTTCTTCCTCTAGAATGTTCTCAAGAAGATAGAAATAATATATATAGGGGTATAAATCATGGAAAAGATTGTATTGTGAAATCATTTATACTCAAGATCTACTATGTTGAAGGTTTCCCCCTCAAAGAGGCAAGTGAAATTTACTCTCAAGATAATAAAGGTATCATCATTTGCATCTAGATTGTCATTGTGCTTACTATTTCATCTCTTTTTGTTAACTGCTTTTGGTAATAATTATATTATTGCTCTGCACAATTCCTTTTGGTACCTTACAAGTAGTATCATAGCTCTTTCCTCGACAAATTTTTAGAAAACAAAAATAGGCTAGAGACATGTTTCAATGTATATAAAGAATACATGGGTAAAATTGTGGTTGGGGAAGAATACACGCAGGAAATACACACAGTTTCACCTTGTTGGAAACCCCTGTAACCCATGTTAGTACCCCTTTGAGTAGTACTGCATTAGACAGTACCTGAATGATGAACCTGGAATTTCACTTTCCCATACCCTCAAGTATATCGGGAGTCCTTTAGATATCCTAAAACCAGTCATATATTTTCCATTTGATAGCCTGATTTCTATAGTGGCACCAAGAATAACACTCGAGAAGACCACTCTCGCATACCTAGGTAATTAGGTAGTATGAATAAGGGTATGGTTAACCCTCCTTAGTTAGAGACTTGAGATATTTGGCTGAGTACTACTGTTGGAGACCACAAGTATATAAGAGAGATATAGAACCGAGAAATCCCTTGTCCTTGGGAACCCTCAAAACCCTAACTGTTGCTGCTGAAACAAAAAAGAACAAAAAAGGTGTTTAAAATCTTCACATCTAGTGTGGGAAACCCTACTTCCTGCATCTAGGATACTCAATTCCTACACAATCTTCACTATTAAGAATTTGGACATTATGTCACTACAATATTAATCAGGCCGAAGTATAACTCCAAAAGAGTAAAGACAAACATGATCCCACCAACACCCTTATTTAGGACCTATCCCATTGGATTCCTCTCTTGGAACTGATCACAGTGGTACCCCTCTCTCGTAAGCTTCTTTTCTTTTTGTGGACCCACCCACCCTTCTCTAGTGCCCTTATTTTGGATCCCTCTTTATAGATTCTTCTTTTTGCATTGATCGAAGTGATACCACCTTCTCATAAGTCATTTCATACATACCCATTATCCCTCTTCTTGCCCGCGTATCTCCCATATGACCAACACTCGCAACCAAGAAATTGAAAACCACATCACTTCCTTGGAAAATTCCATGACCAACCTCAATAATGCAGTCAAAGAAGTTACTTCAGAAATTTCTACCATAAATATTTGGCTCAATAAACTAGACAACCACCTCACTAAACTGGGGGACCTCTCTGATCATATGAACTCCCTAACTGCATGGTTGCATCAATCCAAGGGTCCTCTCTCCTCTAAAAAACCTTCACACTAAGAGGGCATTGAATCATCACATTCCATGACATTTCATTCTAACCCTCTTACTAGTGACCTACGTCTTTCTAAAGTTGAGGTGAACAAATTTGATGGTTTGGACCCCATAGGTTGAGTCACTCAAATGGAACATTATTTCTCATTGCATGGCATCACTTATGACTTGATAAAACTTCGTGTGGGTTTCCTTTATTTGAATCCAAAACATTAGCAATGGTGGAAATGACATAAAAATTCACACTAAGGGTATATTTCTTGGACCCAATTTGTTGCAAACCTTTATGAATGCTTTGAGATAGAAACTCGTCATTTGGGTCATTTGACCAAGCTTAAACGATCTATTTTAATTGAATACTACATCACTACTTTTTAGCAATTGGATTTATGAACTGAAGGAATGTCATACACCTTCCTCCGTGAATGATTTATCAATGTCTTGAAGGACAACATCTAATCTCATGTTCTAATGGCTCACCCTTGGATGGACACAAAATTGGCTCTCAACAAAGGATCTAAGCATACAGGGAGATTTGGATACTAAATAGGGGACCTACATATATCTCCTCTCACACAATGTGATTTTGTTACACGATGAGAATGATGAGTTGGTCTAGATGTGGGATAGGTATACTAGAACACTCATTGCAAAACTTGGATATGAGGTTGTTTGTAACACCCCTGTTTCCCCCAACTTGTAATTAATCGTTAATTGTAATTACCATGCTATGGAATGAGAACAATGCAAATGTATTATTGATTTAACTTCCAATGACTGCCTGCGAGGGTGAATCCTTGAAGTACTAGCCATGATATCACTAGAGGAAAGAGTGAGGAAAACTATGGAGAAGGTTCATTATGGGTATGACCCCAGGGAATAACAAACCCTCTCCAGATCCCAAGGAGAGAAATCAGTTAATGAAGGAAAGAACTGGTGGTTGAACCATAAACCACCCCCATGAATGGAAGCATGGTATAGCTATAGAAGGTCAGACCAAAGTACCACAGGGTTCTGCAGACCCAGACTGACTCGGGTTTCCTTCTGACATAAGGAACAAGATAGGAGGGATGTGTGTGCAAGTCACGCAAAGGGAACAAAGAGAAGAGTGGAGAATGAGAGGATCTCTCGAGAAGATGATGAACAAAAGGCCGTGAGCTTGATGCTGAGGGAAAATATGATAAACCTCGCTAAGGCCATGATAGAAAGAGAGATCTCTGAGAGTTTGCAGAGAACAAAAGATGAGACAGAGAAAGAATCCCTGAGAAATTGCGAGAGTTCCCTAGTGATATCATGGCTTGGCATGGGGGTGTCCAGAGCACTAAGAATGAATTCCTTTGAGCCTATGGTTGGGTGGAAAGGTGAAAACCCACAGTCATTTGGCTGGTGACCAACTTTAATAGATAAGTGTTTTTATGTCATGTATGATAGAATTGGAATGCATAATTTGATTATCTATAGATATGATAATTTGTGCCTTGCATGAAATTGATTATAAGAGTATTTACTATCCCTCTGTAAAATATTGTGTTCGAACGGTTCTAAGAAAATAATCTCGTCCTCTAGTCCGGTAAGAAAAACTTCGAGGTGTTTTCCCTAGGGAATGTTGACGGGCGAAATTGAACGCTCGTCAACTGGAGGGGTGGATCTGGTCCGGGGTTGTCTAAATAACCCAAGCCGTTTGGGATGATCCACTCCAACGGGTTTAGCAGCTCCATTGGCTGATCTAAGTCCTAGAAAAACGAAAGAAAAACTAAACTAAAGAAACTAATCTAAGTGAAAAAAAGCAGCTAGAACAAATTATATACAAATCTAAAACTATATATACAGTTTACTAACTAATATCATAAAATAATAATTCTACTTATTTAAATGTTCATCTATCAACAGGATTAAATCTCAATTGCATATGTACAGTATTTACAGATCACAAATTTTAATCGAAATTTGCAAAAATCATATGTAAATTGTCTTAGGACAGCGAAGCTATTTTTTTTTTTTTTTTTAATTTTTATGAGTTAGGGACAAAATGAAAGCTACCTAAGCTAAGCAATTAAAATAACAATCCTAACTGTGAATCTGAACTATATATATCTATCTAAACTACTGAGAATTCTCAAACTTATTAATTATTGATTTGCAAATAACAAGCTGACTTGAAGTAACGCTTCCTATTTATCCTGTGCACAGTACTTGATTTAGCTGTTTGATGGGAGGAAACCCGCACCAGATTTTCCACAAGCTTCTTCTAAACAGGAAGCAGCAATGCTCTTTGAATATGAATGACAGAACAAACAAGACATAAAACGACAACAATCTTATAATTTACAGATCATCACATTAGATAAATCCCAGTGCGAAGATTTGTACACAATCGTTCATTTAACTAAGAAGATAAACCTTCTGTTAATTAAATTAAAAAAGAGTGATTGCTGCGAGTAAAATGAGACACATCAAATATGGACAAAATTTAAGTTATAACGCATTAACCTATAACAAGTCTTGATATCTAAAGTAGTCAATAACTTGATCACAAATTAAAATGCACAAAACTTGAGCGAAAGTATGATAAATTGAAAGCTAAAGCTGTTACAAAAGATCCACTTCCATTCGAGTCTGTATCATCATAAGTCCATAGTATTTGTTCTCCCAACAATGATGGGTTGTTTACAAAAAATAACAAGTATATAAAGGCCACAGGGTAAAACATCCCTGTGGGAATTATCAAAAACAGTTTGCAAAAAATATGGGGACAATCTCCCAAATCTCTATTTCTGCCTAGGACTAACAACTAGAAACAAAACTATGTAATCAAAAATTATGTTCTAAACTGCCATAGCAGATCCAATTCCCATAGAAATTCATATGTACCTGTAGATAGGCAAAAGTAAACAATTTTAGATAATGTTTTAATTGTAAAATCAACAAAATCCAAATTTTATGACTAGCTACAGAAACTCACGATTCTGTAGTTGGTCATATTTGCAAACAGAATCGTTTTACATTAATCCAAATGGTAACAGAAATATATATGGTCAACCAAACAGAGTCTTTGCTACCAATTCAAAACAAGCAAATCATCCTTGGTAAAACAAACCAAATCTTTCATGCCAATTCGAAGCAAACGAAATCGTGTTGAATGGTAACAGGAATGTGTGCAATTTGTTAAATAGTTATTTTGTTACCAATTCAAAACAGACAGAATTGTTTTGACAATTCAAAACCAACGAAATCATTTTTGAATCAATTTCAATCGAAACAGACTATAATCGATTTAGCAAACAAATCTTTTGTACTAATTTAACACAAACACAATCGTTTATGTTAATTCAAAACTAACAAAATCGAATGCTAATTCAAAACAGACAGAAATGAATGTGATTTGAGCCAACAATTCATTTATTCTAATTTAAGAAAGACAGAATCATGCTAAAATTAAACAAAATCATACCAGCCATTGTGAAATCAAATCGAATGATGGTTGTAGCTACTTACACGTTTTTTCTCTTAAAAATCACATGTCCTGTAGATGCAAAACTTGCTGGCAAACTGGTTGAATATCCTTTGAATTGATCAAGGGTTCACAGTGGGAGGCTGAGACATATGGCTGGATGAATGAGAGGGGTGATGTGGGATGCTAATGCATAGACTTGGAGAAGTCACAGATGTTTCAACACTTGCAAATAGACCAAAACGCTCCTTTCATCCATGGAGAAGGTATGAAATTTGACTTGTAAAGGACGAGCTAGATCTCTGTAATAACCCAATTTCTGAGGAAATCGCCTGCAATGAAGGTAAAGGGGCTAATTTTGGTTCTGGGTTGTCAAGGATTTGATCGGATTCAAAACCGTTTGCCCAGAATCGCTCATGCAAAAACGTGTCTTTGGGAGGCAATACATGGTTAAATTCACACTACAAGAGCCATAGGAGAGAGCACATAGTTAGCAGGGTAAACGGTGAAGAGGTTAAACAGGGTAGACACAGGACCAATTCCCACAGTTTCCTCAAAACAAACAGAGGTAGCCCGAGATGCAAGGCAGGTGTTTAATGCCTATGCGTGAGAGGGTGGTGGAAACCATGAAAAACATTCATTCTGGCAAGCACAAACGATGGCACATCGGTAATAGATTCATTCAAATCACAATCAAAACATTGTAAACCAATATCAAATGGATTATTCACATAGTCACCGCAAGCCATAACATACATAACCAAAAGATTTTGACCAAAAATTGAATAATTATTTGAAAACCATAGTGTTCATAACCAACAATTGGTCCGTATATTAAATCAACAATAGTGTTTGTATGATTCAAAGAAACCATTACATCAACCATTGCACCATGGATTTAATCACAATGTTAATGCGTTCTCATGAAACCATTGCACCAAGAAATTTGATCAAAGACAATAGAATATCATACCATCATTGTATCAAGGATTCGATCAAAAACACCAGAACTCATTGCATCACAAACTTACAAATTGAAATCACATCCATATTAACAAAAATGCAAAGTGAATAAAGGTTTGGTGTCTTGCCAACTGTGTGACCATTATTGAGTTAGAGGTAAAAGAGCCATGACGACGTAAACAAAAAGATCTGTAATAATCCAAAGATGATTTTAATGCCATCGATATGACTTGCAACCCAAGGTTTTCACGCTTGCAGTCGTGAAAATGAAAACAAAAGGCAGGTGTGTGAAGGCACAAGATAATAGTGTCGTTTTGTTTTAAAGATTTGCAACGAGTATTGAGGGTTCAAAACCCTTGTGTAGGCAGCTTGTAAGGAAATGATAAAAATGAAAAACGGCTGCAAACAATGGCGACACACTAGTAGAAGCAGTTATCTCTACCAAAGAACAAATCCAAATCATGATAATAAGAATAATTCTAACTCAAGAACAACCAGAAAACTGTTTAAACATCATCGTTAATCAAAGAATTCCAGTTGTGGTTTAAAATATGAAAACTGATAATAGTCTTAAGACAAGTGAGTCATGATATTAAAGATAAATCTCCAATACTATTGACAGAGCCACTGTTGTCAGCAGGCGTCCATAGCCTCGACAGGGTTTCCATTTAACCCACTCTGATATCCGTATCTTGCTAAGAAGTTCCAGATCAGAATAAAGGACATTTTAAGGTCAAGAGATTTCATATTTGCAAATTTTCGTATACCCGACATTACTTCGCTACCAGCAGGCCTGTTCAGTACCCCGACGAAGTTGTCTTGGCGTCATGCATGCATTTACCCGCTGCCAGCAGACCTGTTCAGCATCCCGACGGGTTTACAAGCACTTCCCACAGCTCTTTAATGATTTATATGGTTTTTTAAAGATATTTAATCGAGCGGGGTGACGAATTGTGATATTTTGGACATATTTTTTCAGACCTTGAAAGAATTTTATTAACTATCCTTCATTAAGATTCAGAGATGGTTTGTTTACAAAACCGACCTTCTAAGCAGGGAGACATCTTCTGAGGTATTCCCTTAAGGAATAGGGACAGCGTAAGAATATGATGGATGATCGTGACAAGCTTCGCTTACAGATTGAAATCAATAAACTTCTTTCAAACAACAGTGTTTTCTCAACATGGCTGTAAATTTTAGAAGAATATCACAATTGATGTTTAGACAACTTTTCAGCAGTCATTTCAGAGAAAGAATTTTTTGTTTTCTTTGTCTGACCAGTTCATAATGTGTTGGAAGATCGGTTGTTGTCATTGATGTCAACCCTAGTCATGGGTTTTGGACCACAAGATTGATGAAGTTATTTGGACATGAAGGAAAATGCACATGTAGATACAACACCCATGGATAGATAGTATACATCATTCTCTTTCCGGTGGTATGTG
>ML777170.1:1205529-1224297 GCA_009831015.1 Picea engelmannii | reverse complement strand
AGAAGAAGAAGTAAAAGAAGGCCGGATTTCAAGGGAGGATGAAGTCTTTTGGTGATGTGTTCTAAGGTATGTTATTTTCAGGTCATCTTACCATTTTTACCATAACTTTTTTTCTAGAACGATTCAGATGGTGAAATCTCTATCGTAGTGAGAATACATATCAAGGTACCTCTGGTAAAAAGTTCAGCTCTTGATTCGTTATAATTATGGAGATATACTCTATGGAATATAGGGTTTGTGACCAGTCCTGAAACTAGTCAAAAAACAGGTGTTCCGGGTAAAACAGTCATAACTTTTTCACACAGACTCCAAATGTAGTGGGACCACTTCCATTGGAAATATTATGGACTTTAGTTTCTTGTGTGCTAGTTTCAGAATTAGATGTTAAATATTGAGCGCAGGGCATGCTGTACAAGTCGGGTCTTCTGAACAGACCAGAATTGAATAAAGTTTATTATCTCTCATATATTCTTGGGTGGAAGGAAGGGGCAAGGATAGAGAGTTCAAATCTCTCTTTATATTGGATGATTGTATCTTCCTCTTGGAGGGTTATCCCTCCCTTTACATTTGGAAGCTGTAGCTACCTTTGGAAGTCATTACTTCCCTTGAACAAAAACTATTGATTATTTCTCATATATTGTGCATGGTGTATTGTGGTCTATTGGTGTAAATCTTATACTATTGTTCATTGCTCATTGGATATAATTGAATGGTTTAAGTATAAGTTGAAAAAGGTTACAAATTGTACTTGATACTGATTCACCCCCCTCTCAGTATCAACATAATGCAAGTATGTGTATTTCAAAAAAGAAAGACTGATAAGCATAAATGGAAACAAAACACACCAGTGAAGAAAAAAAAATTGGAAAGAAAAGAAATCCAAACAACAAAAACAAAAAACAAAAATATGTACAGAAGGTGCATCTGAAAACCTCATGCCACAAATCCCTTGGGAGACTGAAAAGTAGGAAAATCATGTTTGATGGGAAAGCAGTCTTACTCGTGGTAGCTTGGGTCAGGGTTGTTTCAGATTTATTTATCTCTTTAATTTCCATTTAAGATTTTCATGACGATACTGCATTTTTGAAAATGAATGTTCAACTAAGAGTAAAGAGAAAAGGATCAAGGGGACTTCCCTGACAACAGTCGTATTATGGTTCTCGTGGTGCGCCCACTTGCGTTCATGACTGCATTATTAAAAAGAGAAATAGTGAGAAATACAACTGAAACGAAAACCTATTCCTAAACCTACTCTAACTACTAAACAAATCAAAAATACTAAGTGAAGTCATGCTTCCAATGTAGCCATCGAAGTGACTCCAATCCTGCAATGGAAACAAGATCAAGCATTACTAATAAGAATGGTAATATATCAACAAATGACATAAACATATCACACTTACCTTCATAATCATCATCTAAAAACAAAGTAAGCATGATCTTACAATTTCCTTGGATATTCTTGTTGTACGAATCCTCCAGCCATTGCGTAATCTTGTCGTGATAAGGGTCATAATGGCATGGGTTAGTGTAAGTGGGTTTGAAAAACTTGTCAAGATTATGAGGAAATGAAATAACCATCAACCAAGGCTGAGATGCCCCATCCTCCTAACAATTCTCTAAGTGTTCATTAATTTCTTCACATGGAGGATCTAAAAGAAACATGTCACACCTACTTCCAAGATACTTAGGTAAAAAGAAAGCAAGCACAACCTTGTGTTTATTATGAAATTTCTTTATATATGAATATTCAAGCCATCCTAAGATCCTATCACAAAAATGAGGATGCAAACCATGACTTTGATGAAATGAATATATCAATGGGAAACTCATCATAGGAGGATTCATGCAATCAATAGGATCATTGGTTTGAATGTTTCCTTCGATGAGATTGATCATTTCAAAATGTGAAGTATAAACATTAAGATTCGAGCTAAGCAAAGAACGAATATGAAATATAGAACGTTTGATCTCCATAAAATATAATGCATTGTCCTTTTCAACAATAAACTGTGTAAAATCATCTCGCAACATGTCCTTTTCCCATGTGAGTGATGAAAGTGAACAAGCATCAAATCTGGTTTTATCAATGTTATGCTCGGAATTAATTTCACCAAAATTTAGCATATCGAAAGGATATGATTGTGGTGGAAAAGAGTAGGATGTTGTAGGTAAGGTGTCAAGTCCAACAGAGTCTAGGAAGAGATCAGGATATAAAGAATAAAAGAAATCAGACATAAGCACATAAAAAGAAGCTCTTGAATTAACAATGATATTCTCAAAAGATTCCTCTTCACCTTCTTTAAAACCCTTACTCTGTTTTGGTGACGAATACCTCAACATAATATGATCATCTGGATTTGCCTTTTGTGTGATAGATAATTCAAAATTTATGTGACCAACATCTAGTCTTTCCTGTGAACAAAGTGCATTTTGAGGATGAAGGTTTAAGGTTTCTTCTTCTAGTTGCGTATCTTCTTCTCTAATCAGTTTCGTAGGAGTACTAGAACATTCAAGATGATTTTCGTCACTTAAGTGTTCTTCAATGATTGATTTCAAATGTTTATTAGAGCATGAGTTAAAAGAATGAGGATATTCACCTTGAGCTAGAAATGACTCTTCTTCCATACTGTTCGAAGACTGAAAATACAATGATTCAAAGGAAAAACCAATTTGGTTGTCAATAAGAACCTGGTCAATAGATTCTACCTCCCTAGCTTGTTCAACATTGTAGGAAGGATCCTTCTCTTCTTGTGAAGAGAATTGTTCTTGCAGTTGAGTGATAGGATTTGCAATTAGTTCTTCGTTCGTGCTTAAATATGATTGGATAGAAGGGATGCAAGCATCATAGAAGAGACTTAATGCAAATGACATGTCATCGAGATTAAATTTACAGAGGATATGATAGACTCTTGTCAAAATGTCTTCTGAAGATGAATCGTCGTTGATTAGCGAAGTATGAAATTCTTCACATAATTGATTGAAATCATAAATTTCAAAAGCATCTAGAAACTCATCTACAAATTGAAACCAATAAAAAATGTGGCATGCTGGAAAGGATTCAAACCAATGTTTGATCTGACCTCTAAAAGTAAAAGTGAAAAGTCTACATAAAACTCTTAAATCTGAGATGTCATGTTTGATGCATTTGCACCAAAACTTGTTAAGGTGGTCTTTAGCAGATGTAGTGCCTCCACCATCAAAGGTGAGTTTGGAAAAGCGAGAGACTGTCTCGTTGGGAACATTGGGTAATGAGAAGTTGAAAGCATGTTCCAACACAGTGATTTGGGGAGCCATGGGGGAAATTGAATACATTTAAAATAAAGGCTCCTACAAGGCCAGCTTGTCAGTCGGCCCTCCTTCTAGCGCCATTTGTTGATGGGAGAAATTGAACGCTCGTCAACTGGAGGGGTGGATCCAGTCCGGGGTTGTCTAAATAACCCAAGCCGTTTGGGATGATCCACTCCGACGGGTTTAGCGGCTCCGTTGGCCGATCTAAGTCCTAGAAAAATGAAAGAAAAACTAAACTAAAGAAACTAATCTAAGTGAAAAAAAGAAGCTACAACAAATTATATACAAATCTAAAACTATATATACAGTTTACTAACTAATATCATAAAACAATAATTCTAATTATTTAAATGTTCAGCTATCAATAGGATTAAATCTCAATTGCATATGTACAGTATTTACAGATCACAAATTTTAATCGAAATTTGCAAAAATCATATGTAAATTGTCTTAGGACAGCAAAGCTATTTTTATTTTTTTTATATAATTTTTATGAGTAAGGGACAAAATGAAAGCTACCTAAGATAAGCAATTAAAATAACAATCCTAACTGTGAATCTGAACTATATATCTATCTAAACTACTAAGAATTCTCAAACTTATTAATTATTAATTTGCAAATAACAAGCTGACCTGAAGTAACGCTTCCTATTTATCCTGTGCACAGTACTTGATTTAGCTGTTTGATGGGAGGAAACCCGCACTAGATTTTCCACAAGCTTCTTGTAAACAGGAAGCAGCAATGCTCTTTGAATATGAATGACATAACAAACAAGACATAAAACAACAACAATCTTATAATTTATAGATCATCACATTAGATAAATCCCAGTGCGAAGATTTGTACACAATCGTTCATTTAACTAAGAAGATAAACCTTTTGTTAGTTAAATTCAAACAGAGTGATTGTTGCGATTAAAATGTGACACATCAAATATGGACAAAATTTAAGTCATAATGCATTAACCTGTAACAAGTCTTGATATCTAAAGTAGTCAATAACTTGATCACAAATTAAAATGCACAAAACTTGAGCGAAAGTATGATAAATTGAAAGCTAAAGCTGTTACAAAAGATCCACTTCCATTTGAGTCTGTATCATCATAAGTCCATAGTATTTGTTCTCCCAACAATGATTACTTGTTTACAAAAAATAACAACTATATAAAGGCCACAGGGTAAAACATCCTTGTGGGAATTATCAAAAACAGTTTGCAAAAAATATGGGAACAATCTCCCAAATCTCTATTTCTGCATAGGACTAACAACTAGAAACAAAACTATGTAATCAAAAAGTATGTTCTAAACTGCCACAGCAGATCCAATTCCCATAGAAATTCGTATGTACCTATAGATAGGCAAAAGTAAACAATTTTAGATAATGTTTTAATTGTAAAATCAACAAAATCCAAATTTTATGACTAGCTACAGAATCTCACGATTCTGTAGCTGGTCATATTTGCAAACAAAATCGTTTTACATTAATCCAAATGGTAATAGAAATATATACGGTCAACCAAACAGAGTCTTTACTACCAATTCAAAACAAGCAAATAATCCTTGGTAAAACAAACCAAATCTTTCATGCCAATTTGAAGCAAACGAAATCGTGTTGAATGGTAACAGGAATGTGTGTGATCTGTTAAACAGTTCTTTTGTTACCAATTCAAAACAAACAGAATTGTTTTGACAATTCAAAACCAACGAAATCGTTTTTGAATCAATTTCAATCGAAACAGACTATAATCGATTTAGCAAACAAATCCTTTGTACTAATTTAACACAAACACAATCATTTATGTCAATTCAAAACTAACAGAATCGAATGCTAATTCAAAACAGACAGAAATGAATGTGATTTGAGCCAACAATTCATTTATTCTAATTTAGGAAAGACAGAATCATGCTAAAATTAAACAAAATCATACCAACCATTGTGAAATCAAATCGAATGATGGTTGTAGCTACTTACACGTTTTTTCTCTTAAAAATCACATGTCCTGTAGATGCAAAACTTGCTGGTAGACTGGTTGAATATCCTTTGAATTGATCAAGGGTTCACAGTGGGAGGCTGAGACATATGGCTAGATGAATGAGAGGGGTGCTATGGGATGCTAATGCACAGGCTTGGAGAAGTCATAGATGTTTCAACACTTGCAAATAGACCAAAACGCTCCTTTCAGCCATGGAGAAGATCTGAAATTTGACCTATAAAGGATGAGCTAGATCTCTGTAATAACCCAATTTCTGAGGAAATCGCTCACGAAGAAGGTAAAGGGGCTAATTTTAGTTCTAGGTTTTCAAGGGTTTGATCGGATTCAAAACCGTTTTCCTAGAATCGCTCATGCAAAAACGTGTCTCTGGGAGGCAATACGGGGTTAAATTCACACTACAAGAGCCATAGGAGAGAGCACACAGTCAGCAGGGTAAACGGTGAAGAGGTTAAATAGGGTAGACACATGACCAATTCCCACAGTTTCCTCAAAACAAACAGAGGTAGCTCGAGATGCAAGGCAGGTGTTTAATGCCTATGCATGCGAGGGTGGTGGAAACCATGCAAAACATTCATTCTAGCAAGCACAAACGACGGCGCCTCGGTAACAGATTCATTCAAATCACAATCAAAACATTGTAAACCAATATCAAATGGATTATTCACATAGTCACCGCAAGCCATAACATACATAACCAAAAGATTTTGACCAAAAATTGAATAATTATTTGAAAACCATAGTGTTCATAACCAACAATTGGTCCGTATATTAAATCAACAATAGTGTTTGTATGATTCAAAGAAACCATTACATCGACCATTGCACCATGGATTTAATCACAATGTTAATGCGTTCTCATGAAACCATTGCACCAAGGAATTTGATCAAAGACAATAGAATATCATACCATCATTGTATCAAGGATTCCATCAAAAACACCAGAACTCATTGCATCACGAACTTACAAATTGAAATCACATCCATATTAACAAAAATGCAAAGTGAATAAAGGTTTGGTGTCTTGCCAACTGTGTGACCATTATTGAGTTAGAGGTAAAAGAGCCATGACGACATAAACAAAAAGATCTGTAATAATCCAAAGATGATTTTAATGCCATCGATATGACTTGCAACCCAAGGTTTTCACGCTTGCAGTTGTGAAAATGAAAACAAAAGGTAGGTGTGTGAATGCGCAAGATAATAGTGTCGTTTTGTTTTAAAGATTTGCAACGAGTATTGAGGGTTCAAAACCCTTGTGTAGGTAGCTTGTAAGGAAATGATAAAAATGCAAAACGGCTGCCAACAGGGAGCTGCCTCACAGTTCTAGAGTTGGAGTAGACTTCTTGAGACTGCCACAGTCTCATTAATTCCGTGAGATTTCCCTGCCCTGTTTTAGAACTTAAATTTCTACGAAATTGGAGGGTGCTTCCTTCAACCTAGTAGCCTAAGAGACCACAGGCTCGTGCCCATGACATTAACCAAATCTCGGCTAAGATTAAATCTTACAGTTTGATATTCCTTAGAGGATCCATAGGACCAGGGTCTGGTAACCCTACGCTAGTCCGAAAGGATCTAGCTCTTATTGGCTTTAGAGCTCCGAGAGATCGAAGCTCCGGGATTTTATACTTCATAATTGTCGAAACTCTCGAACATCGAGGTTGTGGAATGTTGTGATTCGTTGATCTAGGGAGTTCATTGGGGATCCCTTCTTAACCGTCTGATCAAACAGTGGAGGGTTTTTCTTATAGCACTTCGACGAAGTCCTATTTGGGAGAGTGGAGCGGTTGTAACGTTGGAATCTGCGAAGGCCGAATTTGGGAAGTAATAAGAGCCATAGATCTGTGGGTCTACGTGGATCGACCCTTGACCTTCATATCTAGGCTATGGTCGTCCCGACACTGACCAACTCCGAGAGTCAGGAGGACATTGCACCGCAAATCCCCCGAAGGGAAAAGTCTCAAAGTAATGGGAGTTGTATATCTACGGATCTACGTGGCCGGATCTCGACCGTGAAATCTAAAGGATGTTAGAAGGTTGTCCGTCTGGTGTGACGAGGTAAGCCAAAATCAAAAGGGTGACATGGACCCACGAGTCGCCAAGATATATATGTTGTGCATACCCCTTATTCCTATTAGAGCTTGACATGTGTCACCCCATGATGAGGGTATGTGTCACCCATGACCCTCACTGCGTGTTAGCCTATGATACATGCTTGCTTGGCCAAGGTGGTTAGGGATGTAACCAAGACTCCAGTAGTCCAGGACTTCGAGACTTCAAAAGATTTGAGGTGTAGTATTGCGGAGAGACCAAAATACCCGAAGGTCGAAGCTACGTGGAAATATTACGAGACTTCATAAAGATTTAGAGGTTGGAGCATTGGAGCTAGGTCCACCGAAGGGTCTAACCCACCTATACCTATCCCTATGTATACCGCATCACCACGTGTAGGTGGGGACCCTTCGGGAGTCTAGGACTTAAATAAGTAGGAGGTTTGGAGTGTGGCGTCAAAGGTACACTAAAAGGGATCGAAGGCATGAGCTACATGGCAACACTTCAGAACTCTGGAGGATTTGCGTGCAGAATGGAAAAGAGGTGTTCAGCGCCGAAGTGTCAAACTCTCCCCTCACTTAATTGTTCAATGGGGAAAAATACCTTCCATTGGATGATACGGTGGATGGAATTCCCACCGTGGATGTAAGAACTTGGAGACGGAATGTGTGAGGAGGATCCACGTGGGTGCCATGTGTCCTTTGGCCAATAAGGCTTGCAGATCTTTGGAAGGGTATAACTTTTGATCCAGAGCTCAGTTTTGAGCGTGGAGACAATGGTTGGAGAGATATAGACGAGAAGAATGTGATAGAGACCCCGGAAGGAGGGTTCAATTAATTGAGGAAAGACAAAATTATGATGCTCCACCCCTTAAAAAAAATTATCTAGGGGTCGGGTGTGTTACAAATTGGTATCTGAGCACGACAACAACACTTGGCCTCACTTGGCCTGCTTGGACTCATGCACGAGTCATATGAAAATATTTTTGGAGGAATTTAAGGGGTAACACCCTATCTTATCACATTCCTAAGAGGTTTAGTCAAACGTCTACCAAAGAGATGAATGAAACCTGTTGTTGTTTATAGATGTTTTCGAAATCTGCACTGTGTGTTGCTAGCTTTTCCAAATAAAGACGTTGACTTCACTATGCAATTGTATGTGTTGTTGTACAGTCATAAGATTAGATTACCAAGGTTAAGATGAGCCTGTTGAAAGGTAATTATACCTTTTGGAGATTGTTTAGTATGTCTTTTGACTCCTTGAGGAGAAGGACTCTTGATTGGAACTATTTTTTTGTTTTCAAATTTTTACAGCATAAAGCTTAGCGTGATGACGACAATAGAATGATTATATTTTTTGACTTGTTGGATTTATGGATGTTCCTACAGAGGTAGGAATGTGCTGATAAACACTTGGGATAAGACCCTAACATGAATGGTTGATGATGGTAGGGTCTTGTCAAGGGAAACTTAAGCCCAAAGAATGAATAAAATGGTGTTTGTAATACTGCCTCTAAGCATGGGCGATTGGAGCATCTGACATGTATGATGGTCGTTTGTATAAAAGACTAAGCCCTATTTATATAACTCCTCATTACCAGAGAACTGATGAAACTGTGTAGGGTTAGTTTACTTGACCTATAATGGTTGAAACCTGCAGTAGGGATAATCTATTTAAGCGAGATTAAGAGGATTCCTTTGAGACTGTTGCTATTTCCCATAAAGGGAAAAAGTGAAATGGGTATATAACCCATATGATGAGCTCATCACTATACGAAATATGTGTTGGCATGAGTACCTATCTAGACATGAAAATGAAAGATGAGAACATGTTGTGATGCATACGATGATGGTTGCATGAATGTAACATGCCAATAGACTCAGTTAAGCCTATGGTTAGTGGTAATGTAAGACCTGTTGTTGGTCTGTATTGGTCAATAATGACCTGATAATATTAAGGGAGTTAACAACCTGAATGAAAATGGTTGTTGGGGTAACCCAGTAAGCAAGTAAAAAAGATTTCCTTGATTGAAAGGGTCTGTTGACCAAGACCAGTTGGAAGCCAAATTGGTTGATTCTATTACCTTGGGCATGGTTATAATTTCCCAGATTGTATTTAAAAGTTGGGTAATGTTCCATGGAGGTTGAGGCAAGTGTGTTTTCTTCCTAGATGTTATCATATAGAAAAGAGAACATGGTTATGACTATGTCTGATTCAACTTCCATGTGGATGTCGTGTGAATGACTGGAAGCTCACAACTGAGAGGGAAGCTTAGTGTTGAGTGTCCCTATGAGGCTTCTCATGAGGATGGAAACAATATCCTTGGAGGAGGATCTAGAATTTTGATAGGTCCATGTGCATGTATGACATTAAAAGGGGTGCAAGCAATGAGCTTGCATGATGAATGTTTGGCTAGGTTTGTATGTGTTTGAATGCATGGGTTAATGCATTGTGAGGATTCTTGACATGAATACTGATATTAATACCAATTAGGTATGAAATATATTAAATGTGCAAGTGATGCACATGCATGATGTAAGGATATATGTATACTAAAGGCACAATATGGTTGCCTTGATGAGTGATGTGTAAGGAAAGAATTTCACTTGCCAAGATTAAGTGAATACCATGGATGCATGGTTGACTCCATTTTGAAGAGTCATGAAAGTTCTGTTTTGAATGATAGCTTGAGGGGAATGTGCTCCATTCCCTCAGGAAAGACTAGTATAAATACATGAAAGAGTAAACAAGCAAGGATGCTATGGTGTCATGATAAGAGGAAAATGAGTATGCCTTTGAAGATTGCATGAGAATGATTTTGAACAATCATGAGTTGACTAATTTTAAAGTAGATATGTACGTAGTCTATGGAATATACCTATGGCACCTACAAATAGGCTTTTTTATTATGCATATGGTTAAATACATCATGGATGTAAGTTAACAAAAACTAGAATATGGGTGGATACATAATTTGGATTCATGACAAAGATGCATGTTTATATTCCTTATGGAATATTTGGTACCCAATTGAAGCTAACTCAAGGTTGAGGCTATCACAGATAATGAAGGATATGCAATAAGGAAGTTGCATGATGAAGTAGTTCCTTGTGGAGGAACTGTGTGAGGACTCCGCCAGGAGGACAGAGTCACAACCTTAATAACTACTGAGAATTAAGCAGTGAGCTACAAGTTTATATATATATATATAAGAATCTTGGATTGCATTTTGAAAACATCATATAATGAATAGAAGACTAATAAATCAATAAATGAGTATGTTTGATTGAATAGGATTGGTTGAAGCCATGTTAAGAAAAGGCAGTGAGGCCTTAGAGATAATTCAATTGGGCTGAAAATTCCCAGGCGGTGTAGAAAGGATTGGAAGAAGGGGAGAGCCCTCAATTATTTTCTTGTTGATTATTATGCTTTCTCTGAGATAAGAAAGATGGTATGCTGATGAAAGTAAATGTTTTGACACCATAGTGATAATGGTCGTATTGTTGTAGAAACAATCGAAATTTGTTTTTGTTGTACTCATGGAAACATTAAGGATAATGTGATGAAGTGCATGAAGATATGCTAGGACATGTCTGAAAATATTTTATTGTCTTAATGTTATGCACAAAATTTTTGAAAGGAAGTTGTATGACATGTATACCCAAGTAGAGTATGATTCAGGAAGAAAACCTTGATCGAATCAGGTTAATCAAGAACCGACAGAGGGGATGAATGCGAGTCATTCATCAGAGGGAAAACCGGTTTCACTCGTCAGATCGACTTCAATATCCACTAGAGTTAACGGATCAAAAACAAGTCGTTCGATTAGATCGACAGTCGGGGATAATTGTGGAACGTGAAGGAGAAATTAATGGATGTGCTAGTTCATGGTCCGCAAACAACCAACACCATTGATCTCATTGGGGTGGATGATCAATGTTATTGGATTAATCAGTAAATGCGAACATAAATGGATCTCCCTAGTTTCACCCCGAAACTAGAACAAAACAAGACAACATATAAAACTTTCCTTAAGTTTTAATTATCAAGCATACTAACTAACAAGAGATAAATGACATACCTTTTAAATGTTGTTTTTCCTCGCTAGTGTTATCCTCACTCCATTCCAAGGCTTATGGGATGCTAAACCTGTAAAAAGACACAAGCCAACGAAGTGAAAGAAACAACATATACTCAACAAAACCTATGTATGTGATCAAGGAGTCATACAATAAAATAAGATCAATTTTATGGGAAAGAAATATATTGTTGTATTATAAATATGAAAAGGGGAATACAACCAAAGACTTGATGTTGTAAGGTCCCTTCCAACAGTTCCTTGCTTCCCACACACTTCTGCTCCATGGATTCTGAGATCAACAATCTATCTTGACAAAGCAAAGCTCAAATCCAACATACAAGCTCCAAAAACTCCAAGCTACAAAACAACTAACTTTCCCCATGAGAACTCCTCTCCTTTTATAGGCTGAAAAGGATAAGGTGAGGAGGTTAGGATGATCCCACTAAATCATAAAAGTGAGTAATATCCAAACAGATCAGATTCCACCTCACCAGAGAAGCTTCTCCTTCTATAAGCATCGAGAAGATGCTCATTTTTCCCACGTACGAAAATCATCACAAAGTGTGACGACGTCGCAGGCCAGGTTTAGTAAAACATGCGACGATCTGGGATCGTCACACCCCTAACATTAGGTAGGGTGTGACAATCCTCCCTAATAGGGTTTTTACAAAGGAAAAGACAACTTCTTCTCTTAGGCAAAGTTCTTCTCCCTTCTTTCTTCAGGAATTCGGGCCAGTGAGCCTTCTAAAGACAAAGGATAGGTTTACATCATTAACGATCATAGGGGTGACGAAAATAATGTGTAACAATCAATGACCACGATTAAAAGAGTTGGGCGAGAAATTTTCATATTGCAGATATTGAACTCTCCAATAAAGAGTGAGCATATTAGGATTCTGCAATTGTTGTGAACCACCGATCTGTGAACAATCGATGGGTGAACCTATAAGGAACCCATGTGTTAATTCCACGTAAACACGTACTATGATTGGGTTTTGTGGTTGAATTTAGCAAATCGAAGCTCTTTTCTCAATCTAGATTCTGTGTCAAACACTTATGTGTTGGAATTATTATTATCTGGAAATCGTGTGGTTTAAATTCGAATGAGGGCTAAGATTGACGACCCGCAATCATTGCAGAGACTGCATATGCACACAGGTTAACATCAAGACCTATACCTGAAATTTAAACTCAAAATAGCGTTGTCTGATTTTGGGATCTGATCGTAGATCAGACAACCCATACTCATTGTGGATATCAGGAAGAGAGTTAAACCATGATCTAGTTGAGGTTCTGAAATCCCTTATAGTTGTTGGATCTAGGGAAAGACGGATCTACCCTGTTGAATTGTAGACAAGGTATTAAGCCAGGATCAAAGCGCCTGGACACAGGAGATAAAAGGATAATGCTTGAAAAGAACAGAGTCGAGATCACAACTCTCGGTCGCATGGAGAGAAAACGGAGTTCCTCTGGCCCAGTCAAGGAAGATAGAGTTTAGCACTCTGCATTAGACTGTGGTTGCAGGGACTGGTTCTATGTGAATAAAGGTTGTCATAGTTAGCACATTGCATGGAATTGCTTCGAGGAAATGCATGTTTTCATAAAGGGAAGACAATGGACCTTCCGAAAATTTTACTTACATTGTATGGGTGTCAAAGGAAAGAAAATTTGGGTGGCCATGAGTGTGGTCACCTTGGTTACTAAGGAGGAAAGAATGCTTGGGTGCATTCAAGAGAAACTTATAGTTTCATATGTGCCGAATTAGGATCATGATCAACCTGTAGCAGGAAGCACAGCCCGGATGCAATAATGAACAAGAATGAATAAGCCATGTGGTGAAGAGCTTGGCTAAGCTCCAACACACCATGGAAGAGTGGAAAACTTGAAATCAATGCAAGGGTGCATTGGGTATAAATGTGGCCATGAATGTTGGCACATTCATTAAAGTCAATTGATATCTAAATTACATTTTGAAAAGTTTGGTAGGCTGAAATGATGCATAGGTAAGGGATGATTTTTACTTCCATGTTTATATAGATGTGATGAAACTATTAGAATGCACAAGTTAAGAAAGTTGTGATGACATTTTAAATGTGGTGAGAATATATATATATATATATATATATATATATATATATATATATATATATATATACACACACACATGAGAAACTAACAGTTTGTTTGGCTGTGTAAAGAATGAATTGCAGGAAGAAAGAGTCTTGGATATGGCAATGTTGTAAGCCCATACAAGTTAAGAAAGTTGTGATGACATTTTAAATGTGGTGAGAATATATATATATATATATATACACACATGAGAAACTAACAGTTTGTTTGGCTGTGTAAAGAATGAATTGCAGGAAGAAAGAGTCTTGGATATGGCAATGTTGTAAGCCCATAAGGAAGACCAATTTCCTACTGAGCTAAACTGCTATGGGTAGGAAATTCACATGCTTGTGAATATGTTCCCTATGTAGAACAAATATGAAGAACAAAATGTGGAATTTGGAAATCTGTTGGTGACAGATCTATAAGAAAATTATGAATTTTTTTTTTTTTTTTGATGATGTCTCATGAATTCCTGTATCCCTTTGATATAGGTGAGAGGAAAATATCTAACCAAAAAGAAAAAAATGAAAGTTGTCAAGATGAAAATCATGAAAAATGGCTAGTGTTGAGCCATGAGAACCTCGTGGTAAGACATGATCGCCTGGAATATGTTTTTTTGAGGTAACACAAGACAGAGGGATGCCTCGACTGTAAGGCTCGATAAAGTCTCTGGAATTCTTCCTGTGTGAGAAAACCTTGGCAAGGCAAGATGGATCACCTGAGGAACTGTATAGTATAGAAGGGGATGCATGAGCCTAGGCCTGAAGGGTGAGTGACCACAAGGAAGAGGAGACTCTGATAGTTCTTGTATACTATTGATTGGGATCATGCACACAATGGGTATGTCTAGGAAAAATAGTGAGCCCAAATAACAAGAAAACCATGTGGATGCAAATCCATGAACTACACAGATAAGTACTGTGCTAGATTATGAAAACTTTCCTCTTGAATTTTTCACAACAATACAATGTTTTTGCATGAAATTGTGATTAATATACTTGTTGTCCAAGCTTATTGAAGGCAGGTGACGAAGGCCAAGAGACTGAAAAGGACCTGACCAAGAAAGAGGTTCAAGACTTTTGAAGCAGCTGAATGAGAAAGGCATGATAGGTGTTACTAACAAAGAACACCCAGGATAGTGTTCCTTTTTAAGGGGGAGGGGACTGTAACACCCCTGTTTCCCCCAGCTTGTAATTAATTGTTAATTGTAATTACCATGCTATGGCATGAGAACAATGAAAATGTATTATTGATTAAACTACCAATGACTGACTGTGGGGGTGAAGCCTTGAAGTACTGGACATGATATCACTAGAGGAAAGAGTGAGGAAAACTATGGATAAGGATCATTACGCATGACCCCAAATTTCCCCTTGGTGGGAATAAAAACCCTCTCTGGATGCCAAGGAGAGAAATCAGTTAATGAAGGAAAGGACCGGTGGTTGAACCATCAACCACCCCCATCAATGGAAGCATGGTCTAGCTGTAGAAGGTCAACCTGAAGTACCACAGGGACCTGCAGACCCAGACTGACTCAGGTTTCCTTCTGATAGAAGGAACGTGATAGGAGGGATGTGTGTGCAAGGCACGCAAAGGGAATAAAGAGAAGAGTGGAGAATGGGAGGATATCTCTAGCGGATGATGAACAGAAGGCCACGATCTTGATGCTGAGGAAGCATACGATAAACCTTGATGAGTCCATGAAAAAACGATAGATCTTAGAGTTTGAAGAGAACAGAAGTTGAGACAGAGAAAGAATCCCTAAGAAACTGCAAGAGTTCCCTAGTGATATCATCGCTTGGAACAAGGGTGGCCAGAGCACTAATAATGAATGCCTATGAGCCTATGGTTGGGTGGAAAGGAAAACACCCATAGTCAGTTGGTTGGTGACCAACTGTAATAGATAAGTGTTTTTATGCCATGTATGCTAGAATTGAAATGCATAATTTGATTATCTGTAGATATGATAATTTGTGCCTTGCATGAAATTGATTATAAGAGTATTTACTATCCCTCTGTAAAATATTGCATTTGAAAGTTTGTAAGGCAATAATCCCAAACTCTGGTCTGGTCGAAAAACCTTCGAGGTGTTTTCCTTGGGGAGCCGCCTCATAGTTACAGAGTTGGAGTAGACTTCTTGAGACTGTCGTACTCTTGTTAATTCCATGATATTTCCCTGCCCTGTTTTAGAACTTAAAGTTATGCGAATTTGGAGGGCGCTTCCTTCAACCTAGTAGCCTAAGAGACCACAGGCTCGTGCCCACGACCTTAACCAAATGTCGGCTAAGAGTAAATCTTACAGTCTGATATTACTTAGAGGATCCATATGACTAGGGTCTATGAACCCTGTACTAATCCAAAAGGAGCTAGCTCTTATTGGTTTTGGAGCTACGGGAACTCGAAGCTCTAGGATGTTATACTTCATAATTGTTGAAATTCTTGAATGTCGGGGTCACGGAATGTTGTGAGTCATTGATATAGGGAGTCTATTGGGGATCGCTTCTTGACTATCTGATCAAGCAGTGGAGGGTTTCACATATAGCACTTTGGTGAAGTCCTATTCGAGAGAGTGGAGCAGTCGTAACGCTGGAATCTGCGAAGGCCGAATTTGCGAAGTAATAAGAGCCATATATCTGTGGGTCTACATGGATCAACCCTTGACTGTCAGATATAGGCTATGGTCAGCCCAACGTTGACTAACTCCGGGAGTCAGGAGGAGATTGCACCACAAAGCCCCTGAAGGGAGAAGTCCCAAAATAACAGGAGTCATAGATCTAAGGATCTATGTGTCTAGGTCTCGACCGTGAAATATGAAGGATGTTAGAAGGTTTTCCGTCTGGTGTGACATGGTAAGCCGACGTCACCAGGGTGATATGGACCCATGATCAACGTGCCACGAGTCGCTAGGATATATACATTGTGCATACCCCTTATTCCTATTATAGTGTGACACATGTCACCCCCTGATGAGGGCATATGTCACCCCTGACCCTCACCGCGTGTCAGCCTTTGGTACATGCCCGCTTGGCCAAGGTGGTTAGGGATGTAACCGAGACTTCAAGAGTCTAGGACTTCGGGAGTCCGGAATATTTGGGGTGTAGTATCGCAGAGAGACCAAAAGACCCAAAGGTTGGAGCTACACGGCAAGCTTACGGGACTTCGGAAAGATTTATAGGTTGGAGCATTGGAACTAGGTCCGTTGAAGGGTCGGACCCACATGTACATGTCCCTGTGTATACCAAATCACCACATGTAGGTGGGGACCCTTCGAGAGTCTGAGACTTCTGGACCCCAGAGGTTTGGAGCGTGGTGTCAAAGGTATGATGAAAGGGGCCGAAGGCCTGAGCTACGTAGTAGCTCTTCGAAACTCCTGGAGTTTGAGATTCTATAAGATTTGCATACAGAACAAAAAAGAGGTGTTCAACGCTGAAGTGTCGAACACCGAACTATCCCCTCGCTTAAGTGTTCAATGGGGAACGAGCCCTGCCATTGGATTAGACGGTGGATGGACTTCCCACCTTGGATGTAAGAACTTGGAGACGACATGTGTGAGGAGGATCCACGTGGCCTTTGGCCAATGAGGCTCGCAAATCTTCGGAAGGGTATAACTTATGATCCAGAGCTCAATTTTGAGCGTGGAAACAGTGGTTGGAGAGCTCTAGACGAGAAAAATGTGATAGATACCCCAGAAGGAGGGTTCGATTAATTAAGGAAAGATGAAATTATGATGCCCCACCCCTTAAAAAAAAGTATCTAGGGGTCAGGTGTGTTACACTCATTCCCTTAGTTTACTAGAATACGATAGTAAGTGGTGGTGGCCCATATTCTAGAAATGGAAGAGTCCTTTAAATACTCAAATATTTACATGGATGGCAATGGAAAACTAGATCCTGACCTAGGACAACACGCATAAAAGTAGACGAAAAGGTTCAAACAGATGCACTCTTCATAAGACCAATGAAGAGTCGGTCCATCACCTGTTCATGTCTTGTTCTTTTGTGGTGCATGTATGGAAATAATTATTTCGGATGTTGAATTTCCCTGGCTACTAAAATTATGTATGTTTAGAACAATGTATCTGGCTCTGGGTGAGGGACCCAATGATACGATCCTTTAAGGAGATTCATAACTATGTGCTTTAGGAAATTTGGTTGCATAGAAACTAGTCCTTATTTTATGGAAAAGGAGGGAATCATGTTGTAGTAGCGCATAATGTCTGAGTTTCTTTTAATGAGTTGAGCAATGAACCTACTAGAAAATTTGATAGACCTTGGCAAGAACTTTTGTAGCATGGAACTATTTCTATGGTGTCTGCTAGGGGTTCCCCACGCATTGTGGAGCTGGTGTGATACTACACCTTTCTTCATATAACCTTTTTCCTTTTAAAACTGGGTGTTGGTCTTGGTACAAGTATGTGGGGAAAATTGATAGCTCTATGGACTCTTTATTTTTTTCTAGACACAAAGGCATTCATCAGCTCAATGTGGGGGGGAATTGTTGATACTAAGAGGGGGCTGAATCAGTATCAAGTACAATTTAAACACGTTTTCAAATTATACTTCAATCATATTATATATTCAATTATATCCAATGAACAATGAGAAATAGTAGAGGAGTTACACTAATACACCACAATACACCATGCACAATATATGATAGTTAATCAATAGTTATTTTTAAAGGGAAAAAATGACTTCCAAGGAAAGCTACAACTTCCAAGTTCAAAGGAGGGATAAAACTCCAAGGGAAGATACAATCATCCAAGATAAAGAGGGGGTTAAACCTTCTATCCTTGCCCCTTCCTTCCACCCAAGAATATAAAAAATATAATGAAGCTTTACATCACCATATCACTGATAATATCATCAACAGACCATAACCATACTCAGAAACCTGAACCGCATGCCAAGATGTGCCTTCCTTAGAACTTCCTCAAGCCTTTTCTCATGTACGCTACATGTCTTCAACCAACCTGTGTATATGCGCTACCTATTATACTGTCATCTCGCATATGTATGCTACATGTTATACTGTCAGCCCACATATGTATGCTACCTGTTATACTATCATCCCACGTAGGCCTTTAGAAAACTATGGTTTTGTTAAGCCCTAATATTGGCTCATTACCCCTTAATTGGGGCATATTATATTATTAATGTTATTTTATTTATGTCGGCTTTAGGCCATTAGTTGTAATTATACCTCCTAGTCTCCTATATATACCAAGGAGACATTTTCATT
>ML777170.1:1129977-1143298 GCA_009831015.1 Picea engelmannii | reverse complement strand
TGTGAAAAAGAAACACATTTGTATGGACTGGTGTATCCACCTTCATTTTAATGCTCACTAGATGGATAGGTGGTTCATGGTATTTGATAAACCTCCCTGCAATAATAGGGAGGTGCCTTTATATTTTTTGAGAAAATTATGGGCTGAATCTATTTTGTGTCACCATGTCATATACTTAAACATTGGTGACTTCGAGGGGGTGGGTCGAGGTTCTACACAGGACTGGGAGCATGCTAAGCATGATCCCATGTTAGTTCCTCGTACCCCTAGTTGAAGGCCTACCCCCCTACCCAACATCCTCCTATTGCAGAGGGCTTGTAGAAGGTACATGTAGCTCTTTCATCCTTGACTCAGAGTCTAGTGCAACATGGTAGCTTTGTTGCATTATCTCGATAGGAGGTGATTGTCGATGACATTGATAGAGGGATTAGACCTTCAACCCCTAGAGCACACTGCAATGGGGAGAGGGAACATGGACATGTTGGTGTTACTTCACACACACTTAGTATTTCTTTTTCCTAAGGTTATTCCTTATTTATTAGTCACAATTAGTCATTATCCAATCTCCTATATTTTAGGGGAGAATATTCCACCTGGAGAATATTCTCTTTCAGTTGACACTTCAGTTTGACTAGTTGAGTTGAGTTTAGATGTTGCATTGGTTTTATCACCATGCAACATTGGGATCATCACCATGCTAATTCGACCTTGCCTTGGTATCATCACCAAACTGGAACATTACCATTGATTCCCTGGGTTAACTCCTAACTACTCTCTTTTCAGTCAGTTAACTGAAGACTAGTTGACTATTTAACTCAACTAGGTGGCAGTTCACTCCCGTAACTGAATACTAGGTTGCATTTCACTCCCATAACTATTGGTTTGTGTCCAAATCACTCTAGACCACCACTATGGCACATTGGTTCACCCCTAGTGCGCACTCATTGAGCTATACAGAATATATCATGTGTAAACTATTCATTATTCATAACAGTTAATGAGAATTCTTTCATTTCTTTCTCTCCTTCTTCTTCTTTCTCCAATTCTCTCTGCAAATATGTGTATTATTGTTTAACTAGATATATTTTTTGTAGGTTCAACACATTTAAATGGTATCAGAGCCGACGGACTTCTAAGCAAAATCTACACCAAGGAAAGATGGATTCCCAAAAAGAATGCATTCTTACACCTTACAACTATTTTGCATGGAAGGAGAAAATAGCCATACATCTCTGAACTAAAGGGTTGTATAGGTTAACCTTGAATACAGATACAGAACTGACATCAACCATAGAAAAATCCAAGTATTTAAATCACATGGATGAGGCATTCAGAACAATTTGCAGTCTAATTTCTCCCGATCTCCTTTTTCACATATCTTCCTGTAAGACTCCCAATGAATCCTAAACCATATTGGAAGGGCTCTTTGGAAAACATGATGAGATGAGGGGATACATGTTGGAGGTGGAAATGCTCACATTGGATCCAAAAAGCTTCGACAATATCCAAGATTTCTTTACAAAATTCAAGGATTTACTGTCACAACTCAAAGCTTGCGGGGTTGATAAATCAAAGGAGGAGAAACAAATGGTTCTAACCATTCTCTCCAAGCTTGGTCTTGAATTATATTTATTCGTATCCACATTCCATTTTGTCCTATTCGCCTCTAGAGCCACCTAGAAGATGCCTTCTCTTGAGGACTTTATCAAAGCACTGACACAAGAGAAAACCAAGCTCATCAACATGGGCACAATCAAAGGCCCAAAGGCACATGCACTCACTGTGAAAGATGGCATCCAAAAATATCATAAATCTACAGATAAAGATAAAGATAAATCTCATGCACATCTGAATAAGGAAGGGTACACAAAACCCTTCACCGATGCCTCCGGATCCAAAGGGGAAAAGGGATGAAAAGGGGAGAAATGCACGTACTGTCACAAAGGATTCCATTCAGAATCCACATGAATGCAAAAAAAAATAGATCTGATGTCTCAAATACTTCAGCAAAAAAACCTTGGAGATCGCATCCCTGAGGGTGCCAAGAAGAAGAAGCCAGAAGATTCGAATTCCAAGAAAGGTAATTCTAGCCATGCCTTCATTGCCATCAACTCCTCTCTCAATACTTGGATCATTGATTCAGGAGCATCACATCACATGGCTACCTCAAAAGTAGTATATTATTCTTTGGATGCATGCAAAGGTCCTCCCATTATGATGGGGGACAACTCTTCTGTTGAAGTCACCGGCAAAGGAAGGATTGAACTCATTAACAAAAGCTTCGAGAATATGTTGCATGTTCCCAAGCTTTCTATCAACCTTCTCTCTGTGTATCAGATGACAAATTCCAACACCAGAAAGAAATGCATATTCACACCAAAATCCGTGGACATATACGACATGTAAACCAACTCTAGGGTTGCTACCGGTGAGGTAAATCATCATTCTATATTGTATACATTTTTTGAATTCATTGAACCTGATTCTTCTTCACTACTTACTGATGCTGAAAAAAGTAGTAGGATATGGCACGAAAGGTTTGGACATTTAAATTTCAGATACATGCAACAGCTTAGCAAGCACAAATTGGTTGATGGTATACCAGACATCCATTTCTCTAGGGGAGTGTGTGAGGGATGTGTTCTCGGGAAACACCCTCAAGAAAAATTTGACAAGGGAAAGTCTCAGAGAGCCTCCGCACCTTTAGTCCGCACCTTTAGATCTGATCCACAATGACCTTATGGGTCCTTTTCCACATCCATCGATCAGAAAAGCGAGGTTTGTTCTCATTTTTGTTGACGATTTCTCACATTTTACATGGATCTACTTTCTCAGGCAAAAATCTGAGATCTTTCAACACCTCAAAGATTTCAAAGCCCTGGTTGAGACACAGTCCAAAAATAATATCAAAGTTATCTGAACTGATAATGGGGGAGAGTATGTAAATCATGAGATCCATAATATTTTCCATGAGGCAGGGATTCAGTTGTAGCACACAGTTCCCTATACTCCGCAGGAAAACAGAGTTGCTAAGAGGAAAAACCAATCCCTAAAGGAGATGGCATCTTGCATGCTGCATGCAAAGTCACTACCACAGAGACTGTGGGCCGAAGCACTTAATTGTGCAACATACATCCAAAACAGATCTCCCCATATATTTGTCAAGGATAAGACCCCCTACGAGGCTTGGAGTGGCCTCAAACCGGAAGTGAACCACTTTCGCATTTTCGATTCACGTGCATGGGCCCATATTCCCTCTGAAAAGAGGAAGGCACTTGATCCACAGAGAACTGAGTGCATTTTTGTTGGCTACCCCGATGGTGTGAAGCGGTATTATCTTATTGATCTTTCCTTGGACCGGCTCATCATTGAGCGTAGTGTCCAATTCGAGGAAAGTGTATCGCATGTACCTCAACAACTGCATGCAGACACCTTCACTCTTCCACCTGTCTGAGATGATGAGCATGCACATGCCAACCCTTATTCAGATGAGAATTATGATTCAAAGACTCAGATGATTCAGATTCAGAGTCAGTACAGTCAGATGTAGAGTCAGAGCATCCAGATGCAGTTGCAGAGCCAGAGCAGAGGCCCAAGTGGGCACAAACCACTCTTCAGGATGCAGGGGATCTCATTGGTGATCCAACCAATACTAGGAGGACTCGATATGATTTCGAGGAGCCTCCTGTTGCACTCACTACCACTGAACCATTGCCTTCCAGGCATATTTTCTTTGTTTAGTCTTCAAATCCACAGTCTTATGGTGAGGCTGCTGGAAATCCCTTTCGGGAATCCTTCATGCAGAAGGAGTACAAATCCCTCCTCAAGAACTAGACTTGGGATATGGTTCCCCTTCCTTCTAGGAGGAAACTTGTCAGATGCAGATGGGCCTATAGGACCAAGAGCACAATGGATGGATAGATTAGCAGATACAAATCCAGGTTTGTTGCTAAAGGTTTTTAGCAGGTGCATGGTATTGAATATGATGAGACCTTCGCTCCAGTAGAGAAGATGGATTCCATACAATTGGCACTTGCCATTGCAGCAATCAAGGGATGGGAATTTCATTAGACGGACGTGAAGAATGCATTTCTTCACGGTGATCTCTCTGAGGAGATATACATGGAGCAGCCCCAGGGATTTATGCAAGACTCATCTTTGGTCTGTCGATTGAAGAAGTCACTTTATGGCCTCAAGAAGGCTATGAGGGAATGGTATGCCAAGATGGAATCCTACCTGTTGTCATAGAACTTTGTACGTTTTAAATCAGAACCGAATGTCTACATGCTCAGGATGGCTGATTCACTTCTACTTTTAGTTCTGTATGTTGATGATTTGTTGATCACCGGGTGCTCGACTTCGGCGATTGTTGCATTCAAGAGGATTCTACATGACAGTTTTTTGATGATAGAAATGGGTCCACTACACTTCTTCCTTGGACTTGAGTTCAGTCAAGATGCATCAAGCATAAAACTGTCTTAGGCCAAGTATGCACAAGATCTCCTTGAGAGATTTCACATGAAAGATTGCAAGTCTGCTCCGACTCCTTTCCTATCAAGAGTCAAACTTGAGGATGGAGGGGAGACTCCATTGGTTGACAACACACTGTATAGACAACTAGTGGGCAGCTTGTTGTATCTCACACACTCTAGACCAGACCTCTCATATGTAGTTGGTGCAGTCTCCAGATTCATGCAGGAGCTGCATGAGATACATTGGAAAGCTACAAAGCATATCCTTCGATACGTACAGGGCACCATCATCTTTGGGATTCATTATGCACCAGAATCTACATTAGATCTCATCGGGTTTACTGATTCTAACTGGGCTGGCGATAACACTGATCGCAAGTCCAGATCTAGTTACTCAATCAGTCTTGGTTCCGGGCCTATCTGTTGGTCGAGCAAGAAGTAAGCTTCCATTTCTCTATATTTAGCTGAAGCAGAGTACATAGGGGTAGTTAACATAACCATTCAGGCTATGTGGCTACAACATTTTCTCACTGAGTTGGGAATTTAGTTTCATCGATCGATCGTCATCTAGTGTGACAACCAGAGCACTCTGAAGTTCTGCAGAGATCCAGTTCAGAGGAAGTGAACAAAGCACATCGATATCCACATGCACTACATCCGGGACTTTGTATATGAGGGGATCATCGACTTAAAGTTTTGTCCTTCAGCAGAATAGACAACAAACATCTTCACCAAGACCTTCACTGAGCAGAAGTTTCATTCTCTGCAAAGTTGTCTTGGAGTGAAGGACACAGTTGAATAACAACTGTAGTTCTTCTTTTTACATACATTGTACTTTAAGGGGGGGGGGGTTCCCATGAGATTTTCCCTCTTTCCTCACTTTATTTCATTGTATCTTTTGTATTTGGGTACCTAACATGGCCTCGTTGCCGGGACCCATTCTTTATTTTCACCATAGTGATGTTCAGGGGGGGTGTTGGAGTTACTTCACACACACCTAGGATTTATTTTTCCTAAGGTTATTTCTTGTTTATTTGTCACAATTATTCATTATCCAGTCTCCTATATTTTAGGGGAGAATATTCCACCTAGAGAATATTCTCTTTCAGTTGACACTTCAGTTTGACTAGTTGAGTTGAGTTTAGATGTTGCATTGGTTTTATCACCATGCAACATTGGGATCATCACCATGCTAATTCAAAATTTCCTTGGTATCATCACCAAATTGGCACATTACCATTGATTCCTCGATTTAAATCCTCACTAATCTTTGTTCACTCAGTTAACTGAAGACTAGTTGACTAGTTAACTGAACTAGGTGGCAGTTCACTCTCGTAACTGCCTAAGAGACTAGACTAGGTGGCAGTTCACTCCCGTAACTGTTGGTGTGTGTCCAGATCACTCTATACCACCACTATGGCACATTGGTTCACCCCCAATGCACACTCATTGAGCTATACATAGTATATCATGTGTAAACTATTCATTATTCATAATGATTAATGAGAATTCCTTCATTTCTTTCTCTCCTTCTTCTTTCTCCAATTCTCTCTGCAAATATGTGTATTGGTGTTTAGCTAGATCTATTCTGTGTAGGTTAAACACATTTATAGTACATATAAGTCGTCCATGTGAACCTCACAGATGCTCGATTTGCAGGAAGACTTGCTATGGGCCTATGTAGGCTAATGGACAATATAGCTTCATGGATGAAGTTAGTATCTTAACCATCTCTATATTATTCATTGTTATATATTTATATAGTATTTTGTGTATTTATTTAGATATATTATTGTATGATGTTTTGCAGTTGCTACACTCATATAGAAGACCCTCTACTCCAATAGATGCATCATTGTTTGTCTCCACCACTGATGTAGTATTAGAGGAAGATTTTTCATTCAGTGTACCCATACATAGATATGTGTCACATTTGATATATTCACCATATTTATTTCTTTATTTTCTAGCATCCTCAAATTTATAATGTTCTTGTGTTTCTACAGGTTGTGGGACCAGGTGGTGTCGAGCAATGTCCACCTGGGATGGAAAAGTCACATGTGTCACAAGTATCATGTGTAGAGTTAAATCTATTTTAAATCTAAATTTTATCGTATTTATGTTGTTGAATTTTACTATTTGGTACTAATAACAATATTATTAATATGTATGCAGGCTATTGATATTTTTGCTAGATATAATACTAGTCCAGTCCTTGGGCACCTGGGCACAACTTCTAGGTTACCTTATGCCAGGCCAAGGGATATGCCATCATTTGTATATCCCATGGGGGTGCATTGTCACCCACCCCCAACATCTTTCTTATTCCATGCATCCTATGTGGATGCACCTGTAGGCCACCCATCCACACCACCTCTTCCATCGCATCCATCCATAGTGGATGCACCCGTATGCCACCTACCCCCACCACCATTTCCATCCGTGCCCCACTGAGGCTTCCACAGTAGATGTTTCCTTGGAGCAGGTTGTACAACCAAATGCTCCACCTTCCAATGACTCTCCATCGAGGATCGAGATATTCATGGTGATATAATATGTTGATGAAATTTTTTTATGTATCATGAATGGAATTGATTTTATTCATATTTTTTTTAAATTTCATGATTTGATCCTTGTAATTGATGCAGGGTGGAATCACTGAGAGATTAGGGTCATGGAGGAGGGTAACACCCTCATGATTTTCTGTACCGTCTACGGTGAGTTCTCTTATGTTGAATTACAAAGTATCATTTTGTAAGTCTTTTAATTCACTGGGAAAAAAAACTTATAACAATGTTTTTTCTTTGTGCAGTCTCCGGAGCGAAGAACCACACCTAGACGCAAAACCACTCGAGGTGCTTATTTGATCAAGAGAAGAAATATTGATTTTCGGGATGCTCCTGAGGGTGGCTAGGGTGGAAGTGGTCAACTAGTGACCATTTACTGCCATTTTGTACCTAGGCCACCATATGGTTGTTTTTTTATGTTAGGGAAGTTGTTGTCATTTTGTATATTGGGCATGAGGTGACATTTTGTAAAAAATGTACATTTAGACGATGTTGAATACACACACACACACACACACACACATTTCATGGCACGTTTTTTATGAATCTCATTGTTTTTGCATTTTATGTTGATGAATGTATGGATTTTATGTGTATGAATGTATATGAATTTATTTAGTTTGATTAACTACTTTTTAAAGTGTTAAGGAAGTCAATGTAAGTAAGAATAGTTCATTTTTTCTATAGTGATTATAAATACTTGCGTTGCACATTAACAAATATCTTATGGTGGAAAATATTTATAATTTCTAAATCCATACACAATTAATGGTTCTCATTACCTAAATTTGACAAAAGACTGAAGTCCCATCCTAGTTAAGACTCCAGGAACCAATAATAAGAATCATGTAGGATAAAATAATCACAATAGAAATAAAAGAGTTGAAACCTCACATTACTCTATCCAAAATGAAGCATGGTTCATTATAATGGCAATCACAACATGTTACAAGGGTTTCTTAAAACAAAATCAACACATAAAATATTAGTGCACAATAAAGCCTCACATCAAATACTCCATTAAGCTTCCCAAAATGTTTTACAATGGAAAGAGAGAGCTCTTATTTATAGAGTGAGTCTCTTCTCTTATACAATAAAATATTATTATATGCTAACTAAATCCATGACAAGTCAAATAAGTATTATGATAATGAATTAGTTAGATCTCTCCTCAATCCATGGTTGACCATGTTATAACATGTGGACATTAGCCTCTCCAAAGAAATTCGCCCTCATCCAAACATAGTAGTAGTATGCACCAAATAATGCTCATGAAGGGGAAACACCACCAAAAGTAAGAGTCAATCCAATTCATATGCCAAGTGTCCACATGGAATGTTCCCTCCAAGAATGTCCATGCATGCAACCTCTCTACAAATGTGAATTCCAAGGTAGCCAACTCCATGGATGAATATGCAAGATGCCAAGTGGATGGAGCATTCACAACAAAGTGTGTGATCAATGCTTATCCTTTCCTTGCATTTCCTTTGCTTGCCTTTCTTTCTTATCCTTTCCTTGCCATTGCATTGCCTTGCATTTCCTTACCTTGCCTTGCCTTTCCTTTTCTTTCCTTTCCTTTCCTTTCCATGTAATTCGTTTTCTTAACTTGCCATGCCATGCCTTTTCTTTCCATGCGATGCCTTACCTTTCCTCGCCCTTCCATGCCATGCCTTCAAACACTCTTCACAAGTCCAAATAGTCTGTCAAATAGGTAAGGGTGAATGCCCGATGGAAAGTCCCAATTATACCTACTCTCGTTTGGTGTAGTGTTTCTAATGAGTATGTGGACCTCGTTATCGCTCAAAATTGAAATTAGAAAAAGAGGAAAGACAATGAACTATTCTCCAAAGAGTTATAATTAATCCTAAGACTAATCCAACTGAAAGAAAAATAATTTGATCTAATTACTTCTAACCTATCCCGGGAGAAAAACTAAAAGAATGACTACAGTGAAAAATAATACTATCAGAACCAGAAATAATTTATATATGCTAATGCAAAGTGATAATAAGAATTCTATATATACATAGACAATTAGTTGTACAATGAATTCATAACATTATTTATGTACTCATAAGGAAACATGTGACAACATGAACATATAGAACAAAGTGAAGAAATAGTTCATACAACAAAATTCTATGCTATTTAGGCAGAAGACAAATGCACAAAGAATAGTCTCATATACATTCATCAAAGCCACAAATTTCTGAAATGCATCTTGCTCTTTATTCCCTCAACAATAATAGTACCATCTTTCATTTACAAAGGGAAAACTTCCCCTCTTACATTCAACAATCTCTCTTTTATAAAATAAGAGAGACTCTTTAGCTCTCATGGTTGTTTGTTTTGTTTTCCCCTAATTCCTTTTACATTTTAAAAAATTAATATGAAATATTTATAAATGGAAGTTGAAGAGTCTCCTAGGTTCTTATTTTATCCCTTAGGAAGTTCATAAATGACATTCATTTGCAAATATTAATATCCCTACTTGTTGGCAACATATTATATTCCTTGAGATTTCCTGGGTGTTTCTAGTGTTTTCCTGTTGATTAAGATCTTATGATCTTCTTCTCCTCGATATCAACTTTCCATTAAGCTATCTTATGCTTGATTTCAATATTTGTAGCTTGAGATATGATTTTTTGAAGTTTGCATTTCCCATTCTTCAGCAAAATTCAAGTTTCTTCTATGTTTTTCATTTTCAAACAATTTTCTCTCCCAATTTTCCAACACTTACAATCCCATCCTATTATTCTCTCTTCCATATTTCCATCAAGCTATCCTGGGTATGATTTCATTTCTCGTAGCCCTGGATATGGTTGTTTGAAGTATGCATGACCATTTTTTCCCCCAAATTCATGGTCTATTTTTTTCTGCATTTTCTGATGTCTTCTATCACCTATCCAACTTGGATGCCTCTACCACTACATTCCTCTATCTGATACCTTTCCAATGAGGTATCACGGGCTCAATCATGACACATGCAGCCCAAGTTATGCTCGTTTGAAAATCATCGTTCAATAGTCGTCGATCATACATGTGGGTGAATCTAGGCCATTGATCCCGATACTACAAACATAAATCCCACATGCATAAGAAATTTCAACACTTAGTGATTTAAATGGTTTGATCCCCTATAGATAGTTTGAATAAGAGCATAGGCGGGCATATGAGAGAAAACCAGTACACCAGTATTTTATGTGGAAACCAAAATGGGAGAAAACCACATAATGCTTTCTTATATATCAAAATATTACATTCATAGGAAGCACCAACTTCCAAATTCTCTAGCACCAAATGGAATGAAGCTCCAACCCCTTGTCTACATGCTCCAACCTGAAGGAAGCTACAAATTATTTAATTCTCCAGCTCCAACCAGAAGGAGGTTACGACCCCCTGATTTATAGGCTCCAACCTGAAGGAAGTTCCAACTCCCTGTCTTCTCCTAATCCAACCGGAAGGAGGCTACAACCCTCTTTCCTTTCCCCTTAATTCCTCCCTTAAATATAAGTTTAGACTTGACCTATCATCGACACTACCACTGATAATCAAACTTTCATCCAACCTATCACTTTCCTTATCACTGTCTATGTCACTTTCACTGTCACTATCACTGATACTGATATTTGATCATCAATATCATCATCAAATAAAACTAGATCCACTCACATAGATCATATACAAAGATCATCAATCATGTGCTAAGATATGTGTGGCATACCATCCATGTAACAAGAATGTGCAAGATCCATAAACCATGTGCCAAGATATATCTCAAACAAGGGCCATAATATCCATCAACCATGTACCAAAACATGTGTCATAACATCCAAGATATGTACCTCAAACATATGCATCCATGTTCCAAAAGGGACTCCAAGACATGCCTCAAGAATCTACCAAAAAAACAAATGTATATACCTCAAACATTTTCCATGACATCACTAATATGTGCCTCAAGCATGTGCTAAGATCACCATGACATATACCAAACTAAATACCAAGATATATCTCTAATAATGTACCATAACATTACCAAGATGTACCTTATCATGTACCATCATCATCAAGACATGCCTTAAGAATGTCTAAAAACACCAAGATACAAACCCCAAAAACACATAGAGAACCATACCATAACATATCCTCATACCTTCTTCGTATTCAACAACAACAGAATAACATCTTCATCAAACTTTACCTTAGTCTCGCGGGACTAGTTTTTGGATTAGTCACAAACCCTAACTTTCAACAAGTATAACTCTGTATTTGTAATGAATAAATGTCTGAAACTTGTACCCAATGATATTCAACATCTTCTCTGAAATTATTCCAAGTTTCACTCCTTGAGTTGGCCCTAAAAATGAGTTATAGCGAAAATGGCAGACCTTTCTGAATTCTGGACTATTCTAGAGAGAGAACTTGTAGAGCATGCCATGCGCTGAATATTTTATATGTAGTTTTGAAACTTGCACACAACATACTAAAAACTATACTCTTTCCAATGAAATTGGTCTCATAGAATTTGTATCCTCTATGAATAAGTTGTGATATTTTTTCTCAGAATACTTGTTTGAGACTAGTCTTAGGAATAGTAAAAAACCCTATCTTCCACAGAGTTTATCTCCAAAAATTCAATGACCCAAAAGATAAATTTTTTACCACAGGTACCTTGACATGTTTTCTCAATAGTCTACAAGTTTCACTATCTGAGTCATTCTATAAAAAATGTTATAGTGAAAATGGTAAGATGACATTTAATAACATACCATAGAACACATCATCACAAGACTTCATCCTCCTTTGGAATTTAGCCCATCTTCACTTCATCTCCCCCCTGAAATTTTCCTTTGATCTCCTTGGTTACCTTAAATAAAAATTGCTTGAGTTGATGTAACAAATGAATTCCTAAGTTCCTTATTTATACTATATCTAGCACCCTCTTTTTAGGGATGACTTGACCCAAATAAAATTAAATTATTTTTTAATGATTATTCCACTAGGGATGACTTTACCAACAATATCCTTAATATTTATTTTAATATTCATTGCAACGGGTCCAACTTGTAACTTATTTTTTTCCACAACTTTTCTTCTTTTAATTAATTTGGGGCCGACTTGTCACTTCTTGTTACAATTGTTTTGGGCTTCTTAACCATACTTCAAAGCTTCCATATTCAAGAGGGAATATCTCCTCAACCGTGAAGAACCACATGGCATTACACTTACCATTGAAAATGGCATGATGAGGATTATTCATCTATGAGGGTTTTTCTTACATTTACAATGTCCTTCACACTCTTTTTCTTCAAACTAATTATGGCTTCATGACCACACCTCTGGGGCTTCTTAACCACTTAACCATATTTCCAGGACTTCTTCTAAAATTCTTCAAAGTGTCTTCCCATGAGGGCCATGCTTAGAGATACACCATAAGGGGACCACTTTGGAGAATTCTCCAAATACTTTCATCTCTTGGAATTCTTCTAGGGTTAACATCAATGACAATTAACTTTCCAACAGGTGTATGCACACCTCACACTCCAGTCCACACTCCCGATGATGATAAGGTACACTCCAGTCCACACTTCCAACTAGGATAAGGTACACTCCACTCCATACTCTCGAATATGATAAGGTACACTCCACTCCACACTTACTCTCGACGACGACAAGGATTAAAATAATAATATTTCTTATAAGGTGCACACCTCTACAAATAATAATAAAATATTATCCAAATAAAATATGTTAAGTCATGGTCGTGGAGGTATGTTGTCGGGGGTTTGGTTTTGGTAAATGGTAAAACTTTCGGGTAACTTCCATCGACGACAATAACTCACACTCTATATTTTTCATTCTCGATGATCAACTCCATGTGACCCATTAAATATTAAATTAATGCCATGCTTGGTGGGTGCACATTTCCCCATAAATATTAGTAAAACAACCCTCCTAAAATTAAATATTAAATGGCATGGTTGTCGAAGTCCTTCCTAAAATGAAGGAAGTGTGTCTTCGTTGTTGACTTTGCATGGGAATCGTTATAAATCACATGTGAGGGCCAATGGGGATGGACTTGAGATGTTACGTTAGATTTTGGTGGGTGAGGGAGAAATTAAAAAGGCTAAATTAAAACTAAATCAAAAGAGGAAAACTAGAATGAGTATGTACAATTTTAGGGTTTAGGGGGATAAAAAACAAAAAAATGAAATGAAAATTATAAAGAAAAAAGAAAATGAATATATATACAAAAAAATAAGTTAATTTAAACGAATA
>ML777170.1:1107443-1124873 GCA_009831015.1 Picea engelmannii | reverse complement strand
AATCAGAAAGAAACCATTTGAAAAACTACAACACCAAGGAAAAATAATCATCTAAAGAGATTATGAGGAGTTGGAGTGACTTGGATTTCATATGGACAAAAAAATAATATTCAAAATTTAAATTCAGTGTGTATAGGACAACAATATCAACACTTCTAAAGAAATTTGTAACATCCCGCTCTTGCACGCACTGAGAAAACTTGTTCTTTGAGGACACTTGCTTACAAGTGATCCAAATTATTATATGATTGGTCGTTTGATTATGATTATGAGATATTATGGATTTGATGATATGTTATTTGTTTGTATTACATAGACAGGTGATATTGACTGGGTTCTCCCGAGTGTACAGGACTTTGGACCTCGAGGATGCAAAGGCATAGATGAAACCCCTTGGAATCCAGATCGAGTCAGGGAGTGGACTATTGGGTTGAATATTGTTGATGTGACATATGTACATATCATTAGATGTTATGATGATTGATTATTATTGCTGACATGATTCGTTTATGGATGCACGCTGACGATAGCTTGCCAACCAAACTCACATGTGGAGTACAGGGGTCACGCAGGACAACCAGACACTTTGAGGGAGAGGTGTGGTAGCATCCCTGCCACAACCTACTATCACTCTTGCCATGGCTCGAACTATAGGTTAATGATTACCTAGTTCGAGAAGACCCACAATGATGTGAGGGAAGACTATGACAGTCACTCACGATGATTCTAAGGGGAACACAATAAGGCATGGGCCTTATTCATTAGAGGCCCTTAGTTTCCCACAAGATCACCTAGAGGAGTATTTACTCCAGGGGTTTTATGTCTACCAAGTCATTCAAGAGGCGAGTGACATCCTTGGAGCACGTAGTGCATCCTGAAGGGCACGTCATGCAAGGAAAACGAAAAGAGGCGAGTGGCACCCTTGGAGCACCTAGTGTGTCCTAAAGGGCACATCGCGATTTTAGCTGGTAAGTGAATAAACCTATACAGAATTAAAATTAATGATGTGTTAAGTAATATTAAAAACAATTTTCCCTAATAAAAATGTTGCCTAGCCTAGTGAAATTAAAATCTAGGTCTAAGTAGAACATGTGGTAAAAAAAAATAATAATAACAAATAAACATGTAACAAGAAGGGGGGTAAGAAATTCAAATTTATTTATTAAAGTAAAAATTATAATGGAGGATTAACATTTTAAAAAGGGAAATGGTTGTTTTTATCTATTTTTGCTAATTTAATTTTAGTTAAAAAGAAAAGAGGGTAAATGGTTGTTTCATCTACACTTGCTAAATTAATTTTTAATTAAATAAGAGAAAGGGTAAATGGTTGTTTTATCTACACTTGCTAAATTGATTTTTAGTTAAAAAGGAAAAAGAGGGAAACTTAAAAGAAATAGGAAACTTAAAGAAAAAGGGGAAACCTAAAAAAGGGGGGGAAACGTAAAGAAAAAGTTGAATGTCTAACTTAGTATGGAATCTTGCCTTGGGAACTTGCTATTTATGAACTCAATTAGGAATTAAGTAAGGAGTAAGTCATTTAAGATTTGTAAGGGAATATTGGGACACCAAGGAGCATTTTTAGGAATGCTTTTAGGTGGGTGAAGGAAATAGGAATAATTAATTATTTAATAAAATTAATTTTCTAGTGCAACTAGGGGATCGGGCGATGTGTACGGGGGAGGTTTTTCCTAATTAATTAAATGAAAAAGGAATTTAATGAGAATTTGGCAAACTAATTACTTGAAAACTCTATAAAAAGGATGGAGGAGGAGGTGTAGGGATCTCATCTTTTTTCATAACGTTACATTGTTGAATTTTTGTCTTGACTGAACTTCTCTTCTGGGAGTTGGGATACCCAGCTCGGGTAACGAGTTGTAGCTCAACCTTGCGAGATGAGATGGGTGCTAGCAGTTCTCTGGTATTGTGTGCGTGGCCCCTTTGCAACTTGGGGGGCTCAGGAGGAATAAGAGTACCCCTAGCGTTGGCTGGGAGGTACCAGTGAGGTCACATCGGTAGGCAAGCGAGAGCTGGATGGAGCACGTGCGGGACAATGACTTGGATCTTTCACATTTGGCTATGATACACATGCGTATATTTTTTAATGGTAGTTTAATATTGTTCCTGCGCTTTCAGTATTGTACTTCTATTGTGTAAAGATTATGTTTTATTCAACGTTTTATAATCAAAGAGATTAAAGTCATCCCAACCTTATGTTCATTGTATTTTGAATTGATTCCATTGGCGAACCCAAAATCTGATTGCTATGACTTCTCTGTGTTTGTTTTATTAATTATTACGAAGAAATTGTGTTTTTCCCTTATCCCTTTAGTTATTATTCAGTTCCTGAGCAGTCGTCCAGGAGTCAAATCGACGGTCATCACTCTGATGTTTAAAGACCTATAGATTCAATGCCCTGCTTTCCTGTGCACGGATAATAAGTGAAATATAAATTTCGCCCAACTATCTATACCTTACTTATCTCAGTGTTTTTCTTTTCTGATCGATCTCTAATCCTTGCGCCCTCCTTGTGAATGAATATCTCTGTGTTTTCTTGATTGACTATCTCTGCATTTATTTTGAATGATTACCTCTGCCTTTCCTTGAATGATCAACTCTACGTTTCTTGGAATGTTAAACTTTGTGTTGAATGATTAATCTTTCATTTCTGTGATTGAGTGCCACTGAGTTTTGATTGGTAAATTGTCTAATCTCTGTGTTATATTACTTACCACGGCGAATTATTACTCTACATTTTTTTTTAATTGCTTACACTTGATAATCTCTGCATGTTGAACATTGGACCCCAAAGTTTTGAGTGGGAAAAATCTCTGTGTTTTTTTTGTGAACCATGATTTACCCAGTTTGATGAACCACGAATTTAGCAGCGATTTCATTATTGTTGTACTTTCTTTTTTGATGAACCACGACTTACCAACGATCTTCATTGTTGACATACCCACGTTTTTAATGCATTGAATGACAATGAGTGTATGACTGTGTTTTTAAGGATATTTCTGCATTTCCCTATTAAATGATATGTTTGCATTTTTAAAATGATATGTCTTCTTTTCCTTTTTAAATGATAGGTCTGTGTTTTGATTTTACCAATTCGCTTTTCCCAATTCGTTTTACCAATTCACTTTTTCCCAATTCGTTTTATGAATTCTCTTTTGCCCAATTCGTTTTACCAATCTGGTTTTTCCCAATTCGTTTTACCAATTCGATTTTTCCCAATTCGTTTTACCAATTTGATTTTACCCAATTCATTTTACCAATTCCGTTTTGCCCAATTCATTTTACCCAGAAATGTGAATAGACAACGTTGAATATATATCTTAATGTTAGACATACATCGTTTGAATATACATATCTAATAGACAATGGTTATTTGCTTGTTGTTGTGTATGACATCGAGTTACACATAGTTTAATAGCGAATTTATATATCTACATTTTATTTTTATGACAACGATTTAATATACCTACATTATCATATCTCAACGATTATATATTTGAGTTACCATGCATCTAGATTATATATTTATGTTTTTGTGACAACAATTATATATCTGCATTACTACATATCTGAGTTACCATGTATCAATGATTATATATATGCGTTATCACATGACAATGATTTAATATTCTAGATTGCCACATCATGGATTGTGTTTAATATTTGTTGAAAACAATATTGTTGACAACTTACACATATATTGACTGTTTTTTTAATATTTGATGACAGTGATATAGTTTGACAATGAATTTATATGATTTAATGGATATGTATTGGATAACAAATACATACGTTTGAATGACAACAACTTTATACATTTGATTTTAAATATGTTGCATGACAGTAAATATTCAATAGACAACGAGTTAATACAATAATTATTCATGACAAAAATACATAATCTAATTCCTTGCTAATTTCCTTTTCTAATTGTTAATTCTTTTGTTAGACGACGATCTCATTAAGGGATAGCACTAAATTTAGACATCAATGTCATAATTATATATCATTAGTGTTAACATCATTATTAGCTCTTATTTGTATAGACAATGAATATTAATGGACCAAAATATTATTATGGGACATCGATATCATTGTTAGATATAACAATTCACATTTATGATAACATTTATAATAGTTCAATCCTTCGCACTTAGACATCATGCTTAACAAATAATGGTTTATGGTTTGTTGGTGAAGTCGTTTAATAGATTACACAATTTAATTTGAGTGATGTCATCTTGCGTCTTGTCGACTTGTTGCTTGGTTGTGTGGGTATAGTCTTCTTGTCAGTTAATTCAGTCTCCTAGTGCATTGGATTTTTATTGGGTTTTTGGTCTAGATATGTTATGTTGCACTAGGGTTATTGTCACGCCTATCACCTGGTGATAGAATGATTCCTGATGAGGGGATCATCGTGCGCCCTGATGGATAGAGGTGCATGATAACCTGGTTGGAGTTTGTGCTTCCTGATGTGGGCGTTGTTCATTGTAATTGATGTTGGTACTTGATTCTGTAACACATCAATGCATTTGGTTTGCGCACCGTAGAGGTTTCTAGTTACTGGTCGTCAAAGCCGTTGTGTCGGGTAGTTGATTTTTTCCTTTATCTTGTAGGAATTGTCTTTCTTGTGTCGAGCGGGTAGTCATTTTTATTTGTCTTTGATTATCACATGTTTCTCCCAGTTGCATGATGTGCTAGTGGGTTGAATCATTGTTGTTTGTTTCCTGATCTGCGTGCGTTGTGTTCATCGTAAAGTTGTGTGGTTTAATTGTTATTGTCATTTCCTTCCTTCCTAAAAAAAAAAAATGCACTTGCTTGCATCGCTTGTAGTCATAACGACGGGGTCGTTACAAAATCCAATCAAGGAAAGTCTTCAAGTCAGAATCATGTAGATATGAATATGAAACCATTATGAGTGTTTATTCTCACCACAAGAGGGATGGACTTGTATTCATTTAAAATATCCCACTTGTGAGATGACCCAATGCTTGAAAATTATTTGACATGGTGATCATGCATAAAATCAGTGAGTAGAAAACTACCCAACACATAGAAGAATTTGAGAATGAGATGAATTTTAAATTTTTTCCAAGTCAAAATTAGATTCAAAAACCATTCATGGAAAAAAATTAGTAGGAAATCCTCCTACTTCTTTCCACCTTTGTTTATAATTCATGTATTGCTTATCCAACAATAAATAAAATAAAAGAAAAAATATAAAACTAATCAAACAAAACTAGAAAACAAAATTAATACTATGCAAAGAAAAGGCACTAGCCTACTTTATCTTGCTCCTATTCTACATTACAATGGTTGGAAAATGATCTATGTGAAGTCATAATTCCAGTGTGGTCATTCGTATAATCCCAATCTTCCAAACATATTTTCATCAAAACAAAAGATCAGTGACAGAGCTTGGAATAAAAATCGACTAAAAGTATGAAGAGTTAAAGCTTGAAAAAATCTATCTACTATATTAGAAATGCCATTGTGATAATTCATGGGAACATTAGAGGAATACGATTCTTCCAACCATGCTTTAATGCTATCATAAAATAAACCATGGCTAACATAGAATTGATAAAGGGAGTTCAATGGAAAGTAGCATATCAAATGAGAACCGTGCATAGAATTGATGTGAAGTGTACTTAGTGAGAGTGTCATTATGATAGTAAAATTGTTAACTCCAAAAGAAAAACTAAGAGAACGAGGGCCCTACATAACCATCAGTGTAGACTAAAGTGCGTTATTTTCTGAACAAGCCTCTCGGAGCTCATACTTCAAGCAACCATATAATTGAGATACAATAGTGGAATCAAATGATATACATGGACTAGTACCCACCATGGTATAAGAAAAATCTTCAAGACAATGGTGGAAGCCACTAACATCAACAATATTAACTAAAGGTATACTTGAACAAGAAGAAGGCTCCCTACTAAYCRMACTTGAAGATGAAATAGAAGCATACATGGTYTGATATACACTTKCTACAATAGTTCCTTCATGCCATGAAAAAGGCTGATAAGGCATAGTTGTGCTAAGTTTGAGGGAAGAGRCCTTATCGTCTCTATATTATGTATACAYATTATCACCATCAATTACTTCAAAAGGGGTCAACCCTATTGAGTTCATTTAAATAGAACAAYGRGTGGCTTCTTGCAAAATAAAATCATTTAAGAGATCATGATACAAATAATTAGAAGTGGAAGAATTAAGAGAATTAAAAGCTTCTCTTGAACATAAAACATTTTCAACAAGTGACTCCCTCAATGATACTTCCTCTTCCTTAAACACATCGTCAGTTGATTGTGAATCGATGGGCTTCATACTAGGAATGGATTCACAATCAACACATTATTCTTCAACATGGTCTTCATCTTCTAAGAAAAAAAAAGGATTTTTGTGATAGAAGTGGTATGTCTTGTATATTAATTTCTCCTCTTGAAGTGAAGAGATTAGAATGGTAGTATTTCTCCTACAAAATAAAGGAATATGAAATATATTCCATAGCATACTCATAGTTAGAGGAGAGGAGAACATCACAAGAAATTTTAGAACAAGAAGTTTCACTAAATAATCCACCAGCAGTAGAAAATCATTCTTGATCCATCTCAGTTAGGCTAGGAGAATTTATAGCAGTAGAACTACCCAAATTAAAAGACACTAATTCCAATTTATCCATGGGTGAGGAAATATTGATGTCATGAGTGTCCATATTTTCTTCATTAACAAAATGATCAGTATTTATTCCTTTCCCCATAGATTCCTCTTCCATTTATTGTGATGGAAAATATGAGATAGGATAATGAGAACTTAACATAACCATCGGTGTGACCCAAAGTGTCCCATTATCAACAGGAAAACCCTCCTCTTGGTCAACTACAAAAAAATCTAAAATCAATTTTTTAACACAAGAGATCTCTTTTTCGTTACAAGGAAAGAAAGGGAGAATGGAGTGGTAAGAGGATACATATATGTCTTCCAAAAAATAATTGTCTATCTGATCTATATCCCCCATAGTAAAGGACGATCTAGACATATGAAGTCCATCTAAACCATTAACATTTTCAACATTTTGATTTAAATTCAAATCATCGTGAAAATGAACATCAAAACACGAATTAGATTCTTCATCCACTGGCTCATATGTTTCATTAGTAAGATAAACTAAACAGGAAATCAAATCATTGGTAGAGGGCCTATCATCCAAAGGAAATCTATAGAAAATATGAGTAAATTTGATAACCAAATCTTCAAGAGATTCATCTTTGTTCTTCCTAATCTCTAAAATTTATCCACAAAATTTATCATAATCATAATTCTCAAAATCATGCAAAAATTCATGCATAAATTGTTCCCAAGTGTGAATAGAGGCAACCGAAAAAGTCTTGCACCAGATCTTGACCCAACCTGTAAAAGTGAGGGTGAACAACCTACAAATGGCACTACCATCAGTAATATTATGAGAACTAAAAAATCTCCATAATTGTAAAGCATGTCTATATACAAAGGTTTCACCATCGACATCAAATTTAAGTTTCAAAAAGAAATGTAAAATATTTCTACGAGGTTTGGGAGGTACAGTACCAGAAAAACATCTCCATAAAGGGATATGGGATGGAGCCATTAGTAAATTAAAAAAAATTAACAAAAAATGAATCCACATGATGATATTGTCATATGGTCCTCCTTCTAGTGTCATTTTTGTTGACGGGTCCAATTGTCATGTCAAGCAAGTAAGGGAGAAATCCCGATGGCAGGTCCCAATTAGACCTACTCTCATTTGGTGTAGCTTTTCCAATGAGTATGTGGGCCTTGTTTCTACTCAAAAGTAAAAGAAGAAAAAGGGGAAAGAAAGCAATATGTTCCCCAAAGAGTTCTAATTAATCCTAAGACTAATCTAACTAAAAACAAACTAAACTAATCTAATTACTTCTAACCTATCCTGGGAGCAAAGCTAAAAGAACAAGTACAATTAAAGATAATACCATCATAACAATAGATAGTTAATGTATGCTAATGATAAGTGATAACAAAAATGCTACATATACATTGACAATTAGTTGTACAATGCATTCATAACACTATTTTTGTACTCATAAGGAAACATGTGACAACATGGGCATATAGAACAGAGTGAAGAAATAGTTCATACAACAAAATTCTATGCTACTCAAGAAGAAGAAAAATTCACAAAAAATAGTCTCATATACATTCATCAAAGCCACAAATTTATGAGATTCCTCCTTCTCTTTATTCCCTCAATAGTAATAGTACCATCTTTCATTTACAAAGGGAAAAAGTCCCCTCTTACATTCAACGAGTTCTCTTTTATAAAACAAGAGAGACTCTTAATCTCTCATGGTTCTTCATTTCATTTTCCCCTAATTCATTTTACATTTAAAAAAATGAATATGAGAGAGTTATAAATGGAAGTTTAAGAGTCTCCTGGGTGGTTATTTTCTCCCTTATGCAGTTCATAAGTGACATTCGTATGCAAATATTAATATGTCTTCATGTTGGCATCATCTTTTGTTCCTTGAGTTTTCCTGGGAATTTCTACTTTTTTCCTAATTAATATCTTCCGGTCTTATTATCCTTTGTCACATCTTTCCATTTAGATATCATGTGCTTTATTTTGATGCATGTAGCATGAGATATGATTGTTTGAAGTCTATATAGTTCGTTCTTCAGTTGAATTCAAGTTTCTTTTGTGTTTTTCATTTTAAACCAATTTATGCTCCCAATTTTCCAACACTTGTTATCCCATACTATGTTTCTCTCTTAAATATTTCCATTGAGCCATCCTGGGCCTGATTTCATTGCCTATAGCCCCAAATATGGTTTTTTGATGTTTGCATGACCAATTTTCCCCCCAAATACATGGTCTTTTATTTTCTGCATTTTCTTATGTCTTATGTCACATATATGGCCTTGTTGACACTTGAATCCATCATGATCGAAACGAAAACCTCACGAGGATATGAATCCTCCTACATTTTTATAGAGGTGGTACTCTTCTTTGGCTTATGATATTCTTAATAATTTCAAGATCAAGAAATAATATAGGACCTTAAAATGGTCCAATATTTTACGCTTAAGGAAATATTAAAATGATGAAAAATAAAAGATTTATTTTAGGAGAATTCCTGAGAAAGGACCAGGAATCTCACACATCACACATTGCAGAAAATAAACAAAAATTCCTCTCATCCATCATAGTGAAAATAAATATTTTCGATCACATCAAAATATAAGAAGATTGTCAGGACGCATAAGAGAACTTTTATAAAGTAAATACTTGTATAGATCAAAAGAATATTATGATGGATCAATTTCAAATACTTTATACTCAGAACTTAGAGTTATAAAATACAGTCAAAATTGATCCCAAATTAGTTCTCTTGGGATTTCTAAAAAATAAATAAATTATGTTACAAGGCTTTGAAATTTGAAGGCGTTTGTCCAAAGGACTGGGATCAGGTCTCCCAAGGACCATAAAATCAAACATATACAAGAATATCGAGCATAGAAGGAAGAAAGTGGGAGGATGTTGAACAACATACTCTGGAAAGAAGACAAAGAAAGTTATCAGAATTCGGTTATACCTTTCTATTCAAAGAAAAAGAATAACTTGATGAGAAATGATAAAGAAAGAAGCATGTGATAACATGGACTTACTATGATGGTATCTCTCTCTCTCTCTCTCTCTCTCTCTCTCTCTCTCTTCATTTGATTGTTGTTGCTTCCTTTATAATTTTGTTGGTTGCAGTTTGGTTACTAGTCATAACTACCTCCAGTGGAATTTCAGAAATCTTGGCAACTGAGTTATTCAACCATTCTTGGATAAAGTCCCTCAATGGAGAAAATATTACCTCTTGTTTTATCTTAATATTAAACAATTCCTTTTCAATTTCCATAAGATCAATAGATAAATTTTGTGATATATTTTCAATGTCTTCATTTTTATTTGTATACTCGACCAACCAACTGTCAATGTCATTGTGTGTAAACTCCATCACATTATCAATCTTTTCAGCCAATATCCTTTTTAATTCTTCAATTTGTTCTTCGAAATGTTGTCGAGTCATGAGAATATAATTTGAAAGATACTCAGGGTCTAGGACTTCAATGGTAGTTCCAATGATATCCAAATCAAGGATTTTTAAATATGCTTCATTTTTCCTTCTTGATAAGTCAAATTGAGTTATCAGACCTTTTAACACATTAATTCTCTCCATCCAACAAGATTTCAATTATTTGATACGACTCAAAGAAAGTAAAATTTGTCACTTTCTTGTTTTCTTTGTCATTGCTGAAACTCTAGTTGTAAACATCACAACTCCGTTAGTGTAGAACCCTCCATCGTTTTTCAAATATAATTTTAAATACTCTTTGGTATTTTGAATTCTTAAACCAAAGGAAGAAAAAATCTTTGCCATATCTCACATTTATATAATTAATGACATTATTTTTTTAATATTTTGTTCAACAAAATGTTGAGTGGTCGTGATTAAACTGGAAATTTTTTTGACCCTTGAACTTGATTCTAGGTTTTCTTATAGACCCTTTCCAGGATGGATCATAGCAACGGGAAAAGCCAGAATAGGTGGAGGGATGAGGGTTGCCTCCAATTCTTTAATTCTTTTTTTCAATTGTGCATTCTCTTCTTCCATGTGTGCAATTGAAACATCAAGTGTGTCCCCTATAACTCTATGAATGGATGATAATTTTGAAGGTAACATATCCTTTGTATCATTGGTAGACCAGAGCTTCCCACTCTTACTCTTTTTATCTATTTCAAAAACTAATTTCATACATTCCTTATCAAAGGATGCATTTTTTACAACAAATGTTTCCTCATCATAAAATGTCTCATCCTGGATCATGAGTGCGGAGAAGGCCATACATTTTCTCGAGCTGATACTTCTACATTTGCGAAAGTATTTTTCTCAATATCTACATCTAAATCCATGTTATCCAATAGAAAATCATATTCCTGATCATGTTCTTCATCCCTTTCCTACTATGAATTAGTTATTTTTATTTTAACCTTTAGCTTATGGGGGTTTTCCAGGTTCCCTTTAGGAGGGTTCCTTTCTTCATCATCTCCTGAATTATTGCTCTGGATTTTTCTCATGTGGGATGTTCCTGGATGAGGATTTTCCTTTGACAGGGAACTTATCCTAGAGACAGTCGGTGATTGGATAATTTTATCATTCCAGGGTTAAACTATTTCTTTATGATGATTTGTAGTGCTTGCGACAATTTGTATATCCTCAAAATTTATGTCGACTTCTTGATCATTGGGATGGCAACTTCCGTTTTATTCTTCTTTACTAATGGTTGATTTTAAAAGTGCAGGGATAAGCCCAATTGAAAGTAGATGATTATAAAAAAATTGGTTCAGGTTGAAATCCTTGATTTCCTTTGCAAATTTTAGGTCAGAATTCTCGAAATAAGAAACATATTCATCTATTTTGGAAATTCCTTGGAGAAGAATTTCACCAAATTTCCATGGGAGAGGTATGGATTTATTTTTCCTTTTCTTAGATAAAGTATGGAACCAAAATTTATATTTCTCAGCAATTTCGATGATAAATAGCTTATCAGATATAAAATAGGGAAGGAAAATAAGTTTTTTAACAGAGCAGAAAACCCTGATGACATTATAATCTTCCATTTTTTCCAGAACTCCTCTTCCCTTCAAAAAAGTTGTTTCTTCCAATTATAACCATGAAGTGTCTTCCCCAAATAATAATTTCTTGAATTTAGATACAAAATATGAATACACCTCATAAAAATGATGGTCGACTCACTGCCTCGATAGAGCTTGGTACCACATGGTCACAGGGTCTACCTTTATTTTAATTCTCCGGGAAATATTTAAGCCCTCAAAAGTATGACAATATGTAATAGCAAATATCAAATAACATGACATGTCGAACCTTTTATCATAATTGAAATTAGTCAGTTGTGCAATGATTTCATTCAATATTATCTTCTCCCATTCGAAGATAGCATTTTCATGAACCAAGAAACACAATATGTATAATGCCAATCGAGGAATTTTTTTTGAAGAATCCTGACCAGCAATTCGAGTAAATAACCATGAAATTTCCTTATAGGTATTCTTTAAAGAACTTACCTAAATTCTTGACATGTCTTTAGGCATTGTCATAGGGTCATGCAAATATTATTGAAGAAGATTTATTCCGTTGTTCTTTCTTTTTAGGAAGTTTCTAGTTTCTTACCCTTTATAGACAAGGTTCGACTCTGGAAATTTCAGCATTTCTCTAAATATCGAAGGTGCCAACGAGATAGGAGAATTTTTCTAAAATTAAATGACTCTTCTATTTTGAATGAACTTATCGACACACCAGGTGATGATATCCTTTCACTCAAAGACTTCTGGAACACATCCCACGAGAACTATTCCTAAGGTCCATAGTTTGTTGTTTTCTCTATCCAGCAACTTCGAGTAATACCAGTAGGAGAGGGATCAATGATAACTCTGATCTTCCCTAGAAAATAGGTTCAGGGTATCCCCACATAATGAATTTTTTCTCATGGTTGTCCCAACGAAGCTCACCAAATTTTCTTGAAATATTAATTTTCACATTAAAATGAACTTGGGTTATATTTTATTTTTACGAAAACATTAATTCAAAATAACTATTACTAGCCTTGGTAACAACATCATTAATTAATGACCATTTAAACAATTAATTTGGTAGTTGAGTCCATAGGGATAAAAATAAATGTGACATCGAACAATGTGAAGGGATAGGTGGTGGTGGAGATTTAGGGTTGGTGATCAGTATGAAAAGGCAGATATGCGAGTTTGAAGGTCCACAAGTCCAAGAGTTCGAGTGTATGAAATGGCTAAGTATTGGAAATTATCGGGTGAAGAGTGGAGAGAGTGGAAATGCATCATGTAGGTCCGCAGGTCTGAAATTCTGAAACGAAAAATCATTTTATGTGTTGGGCGGACTTATACATAGATGAACAGACAATAATGTAATTGCGAGATTCAATGAGTCTGAAGTTCCACGAACGTGAAAATTGACTATGTATAGTAGTTCCAAGAAAGGGAAGAAGAAGGGATAAAGAGAAAATGGGAAAAGGGAAAGTATAGAAGGGGGAAATAAAGGGTATTAAAAGAGGTGGGAAAATAGAATAAGGGACGGGGGAAAATAACAAAAGGGGTTCAACAATTGGCTCTAAATCTGGGATGATAACCCCTTGCGGGTTGTCAAGAATCCATAATCTTCATGACTAGATGCTTTATCCTTTGGGAAATGGAGTCGAAATAGTAAGGATGTACAAAATAAATGAAAAACTATGTACAAGGAGAAGAGAAAATTTCAGGCAATATTTTTTTTCAATTGTCGCCCATTGACAGGCAACATTAACATTTTCCCTTTCATGTGTTTGGGCATATATGAATTGAAGCCAAATATTTTTTCAATGGATTTATGGCTTGATCCAGAGTGCTTCAAACTTTGTGTGCATTGTTGGTTTCTCCTTAGCTTTGTTCTAGAGTAACACCCGTTCACCTTTTTGAAATTTTTTTACTGTTGTGCTCTGATCAAAATATCTTTTGACACTCTGTTGCCTCTTAGATGTTCTATGAAAAGATTCACTTCATTCTTCTTCCAATATCAATAATTGATTTAATCTCTTATGAATAAGAGTAACATCTTCAACGTCCTCTATGTTAATGACATAAGTCAAGGCATTTAGTTCAAGGTTGATTTCCATTTTTTATTCCTTCCCATAAACCAACATATATGGAGACATCTTAGTACTATATTTCAGAGTCATTATGCTCGACCACAAAGTGTATCTCAATTTCAAATCCCAATTCTGTTGATTATGATCAATAGTTTTGTTTAAAATTTGAATGTGTGTCTTATTGGTAGACTCAACTGTTGGATTACTGAGAGGTGGGGTGAATCAATAATAGAGAAATTTAATCCTTTTTAACCAAATAATCCAAGTAATATGTCAATGTAGAATTATCATCCAATAATGAGAAATGAACAAATGAACAATCATACACATACACAATACGCCAATGTTTTACGTGGAAACCCAAAGAGAAAGAAAACCACATAATGCTTTTTCTTATATGTATTGAAGAGTTACATTCATTGGAAGCACCAAATTCCTTTTTTTTCCAGCTGCAACTGGAAGGAGGCTCCAACCCCCTAGTTTCTTAGGCTACAACCTGAAGGAAGCTACAACTCCCCAATACTCTGGCTACAACTAGAAGGAGGCTACAACCCCCTATGTTCTCAGGCTACAACCACCTATCCTTGCCCCGTCCAATCGCCCTAAAGTATAAGTAGAATGAAATAACCACTGTCACACTATCACTGTGAGATATACCACTGTAAACCTGTACCAATAAATCTGAACCATGCATAAACCATGAATCAACCTGTACCTCAACCTGTAATCAACCAGTACCATAAAAAAGTGCATCAACCATGCACCAACCTGTACCATAAACAAGTGCATCCAACCATGTAGCAAGTATGTACCAATCATGTGTCAACTACTTATTAATATGTACCAACATCATCAGCTATACACGTCATGTATGTGCCAACTCATCAACTACTTATCTCAAGCATGTACTAAACATGTACCTCAACCAAAATCCCTCATAAATTTCATCATCCAAATATGATTTGTAGCTCTGTAATAGACCTGGTGTATATGATCACATTCCTACAAACCTTCCTTAACTTTAACAACAAGAGACTAGCATTTTCATTAAACATTTCTTTAGTCTCACATACCTAGTTTTGGATTAGTCAACAACCCTAACTTGAAGTAATCAGAACTTTGTACTTGTAATGTATAAAGATATGAAAATGATACAAAATGTTCTTCAATGTGTTTATGAAATTCCTCCAGGTTTCACTACTTGGAACCTCTCAAAAAAGGAGTTATAGCAAAAATGGCATACCTTGCTGAATTTTGGCTTATCCTAGAGAGCGACCTTTGGAGAGCGTGCCACGCATAGAATGTTTGTTGAATTGACCTGAAACTGTTACATAGAATACTACATATTTTACTGTAATGAACACATTTTGTCTCACTAAATTTGGATCTGTTATGAATAAGTTATGACGTTTTTACCCGAAACACCTGTTTTTGACTAGTTTCAGAACTAGCCACAAACCCTATTTTCCACGGAGTGTAACTCCCAAAATACAATGACCCACAAGCTGAATTTTTTACCACAGATAATTGGATATGTTTCCTCAATGGAGTATCAATTTCATGGTCTGAATCATTCTAGAAAAATAGTTATTGCGAAATTGGTGATATGACCTGAAAAAAAACATACCTTAGAAAGCATCATCAAAATAATTTATCCTTCCTTGAATTCCGACCTTCTTTTCTTCACTTTCCTCAGAAATTTGGATTATATATCCTTTGGTTACCTCATAAGCCTATAGGTATTCAATATGCTCAAGTGTTTCTAAAATGAGAGAGCCTTGCCTCTTATTTATACTCTCCAAGTAGCTTCCTTGGAAACATCTTCTAGGTCACTTTGTCCAGTTTCCTTATTTTAGGGTTAACCCACTTCTAATTTCTCCATTAAATTTATTATTTAAATAATTTATTTTTTATTCACTTTGAATTATAGTACACTCATCACTTCACTTTATTATTTACCTTCTAAAATATCTTAAACCACTTTGACTAATTTGACCTTTTGGGGCTTCTAGATGACATATGAGGGTCCTTCAACTTCGTAAGGCCATAACTCTCAAACCGTGAGGAGTTATGTGAAGTTCCACATACCACCAAAAATTGAATGACATGTACTATCCATATAGAATAGTATTACCTTCAAATATAGCAATACTCATACCGTTATCCATCAAACAAACTTGGGTCCATTACCCAAACCTAGGTTCTCCAACTTCACATGGTCACAACTCTCTAACCGTGAGGAGTTATGTGACGTTCCACATACCACCAAAAATAGCATGAAAAGAACTATCCATATAGGATAGGTTCCTTGAAAAATTCACTATCCTTCATTTCATTATTCTACAATTAATCATGGGTTCTCTTACTCCGCAAAGCATCTTCCCGTGAGGGCTTTCACCATAAGGGGACCACTTTGGAGTTCATCCATCTTTACTTCTTATCAACCATGACAAGACAATAATGAGTAATCGTTACATCAAACAATATTGGGTCCATTACCCAAACCTTTGTGTTGTGGGGCTTTCTTCAAGGGTTGACATCAATGACAACCAACCTTAATCAACAATCTCCCCTTTTGGCATTGATGGAAACACTCTGATGCAATACTGAAATCATATCACTCATGCTCCCCCTGGAACCATGCCTCTTTCCTCTACATCTGATAAATCTTCTCCCCCTGGAACCATGCCTCTATCCTCTCCATCTGATAAATCTCTCCCCCTTTGTCATCAATGGCAAAGGTATCTTTCGATCCGGGGTTGCTCTTCCTGGCTAAACTGTCCTCTTATGGTGCTTCCTCGTGTACATATAAGACATATAAGATAAGCATTAAAAAAAATTAAAAAAGCATTCATTTTGGAGTGGAAATAACTCCAAGTCATTGGCAAAGATATTCAAAGGCTTCTCGTGGAAGTGTTTTTGTAAAGATGTCTGCCACTTGTTCTTTTGTGCCCACATACTCAACTCTGATGTTCTTTTCTGCAACCTGCTCCCATAGAAAGTGATACTTTATTGGAATGTGCTTCATCCTGGAGTGCATCACCGGGTTTGAAGATACTAATGGTGCTTGTATTATCACAATAGATTGGAATGGGCTCATCATACTCAACCTGTATATCTGTCAGAGTTTGTTTCATCCAAAGTACCTGTGTACAACATGATGTTGCTGCAATATACTTTGCCTCGGCTATAGATAAAGATACTAATGATTGTTTCTTGCTCAACCATGATACTAAAAACTCACCCAAGTAGAACGTTGCTCCACTGGTTCTTTTTCAGTCATCAATACAACCTACCCAATTTGCATCTGTGTAGGCAATTAGTGATAGATCCTTTCCTTTTGGATACCATAATCCAAACTCTTATGTTCCTTTGAGATATCTAGAAATCCTCTTCACTGCTAATACATGTGATTCCTTTGTTGTTGCTTGAAATCATGCCACCTGTCCAACTGCCTGCATTACATATGGTCTGGATGCTATCACATATAGTAGGTTTCCAATCATTGACCTGTATTGCCTCTGATCTATAGACTTTGAATCATCATCTGTTCTCAACTTGAAACTAGTTTGCATGGGAGTGATAATTGGTTTGCAATCTTCCATTCCGAACCTCTTCAACATTTCTCTGATATACTTGGTTTGAGAAATAAAAATTCCTTGATTGCTTTGA
>ML777170.1:1088043-1104518 GCA_009831015.1 Picea engelmannii | reverse complement strand
CATCTACAATTGATTGCCAAATTTCAAATCCCTATGCCTGTATATATGTCTTCATCCTTATGCTCCAAAAAGAATACTTATGTCCATCAAACTATGGTATTCCATCTTTATACAAGTTGTTTCTCTCCATGATCTACCTTTCAATGGTTAAACTGATTTCTGAAGGAACCTTCTCTGATACCAATTGTTGGATTACTAAGAGGGGGGGTGAATCCATAATAGAGAAATGTAATCATTTTTAACCAAATAATCCAAGTGTTATGTCAATGTAGAATTATCATCCAATAATGAGAAATGAACAAATGAACAATCATACACATACACAATACACCAGTGTTTTATGTGGAAACCCAAAGCGGGAGAAAACCACGAAATGCTTTTTCTTATATGTCTTGAAGAATTACATTCATTGGAAGCACCAAATTCCTTTGTTTTCTAGCTGCAACTAGAAGGAGGCTCCAACTCCCTAGTTTCTTAGGCTACAACCTGAAGGAATCTCCAACTCCCCAATTCTCTGGCTACAACTAGAAGGAGGCTACAACCCCCTATGTTCTCTGGATACAACCGGAAGGTGGCTACAACCACCTGTCCTTTCCCCGTCCAACCGCCTTGACGTAGAAGTAGAATGATGGAACCACTGTCACAATATCACTGTGAGATATACCATTGTAAACATGTACCAATAAATCCAAACCATGCATCAACTCATACCTCAACTTGTAATCAACCTGTACCATAAACAAGTGCATCAACCATGCACCAACCTATACCAAACAACCTGTAATCAACTTGTACCATAAACAAGTGCATCCAACCATGTACCAAGTATGTACCAATCATGTGTCAACTACTCATCAATATGTACCAACATCATCAACTATACACCTCATGTATGTGCCAACTCATCAACTACTTGTCTCAACCATGTACTCAACATGTACCTCAACCAAAAGCCCTCATCAATTTCATCATACAAATATGATTTGTAGCTCTGTAATGGACCTGGTGTATATGATCACATTCTTGCAAACCGTCCTTAACTTTAACAACAAGAGACTAGCATTTTCATCAAACTTTTGTTTAGTCTCACATGCCTAGTTTTGGATTAGTCAACAACCCTAACTTGAAGTAATAAGAACTTTGTACTTGTAATGTATAAATATCTAAAACTGATACACAATGTTCTTCAGTGTGCTTTGTGCAATTCCTCCAGGTTTCACTACTTGGAACCTCTCAGAAAAGGATTTATAGCAAAAATGGCATACCTTGCTAAATTCTGTCTTATCCTAGAGATCGACCTTGTAGAGCGTGTCCTACACAGAATATTTGTTGAATTGATCTAAAAATATTAAAAAAAATACTAAAGACTGTACTATAACCAACAAATTTTGTCTCACTAAATTTGGATCGGTTATGAATAAGTTATGACATTTTTACCCGAAACACATGTTTTTGACTAGTTTCAGGACTAACCACAAACCCTATTTTCCACAGAGTGTAACTCCCAAAATACAACGACACACAAGATAATTTTTTTACCATAGATACTTGGATATGTTTCCTCAGTGGAATAGAAATTTCACAATCTGAATCATTCTATAAAAACATTTATTTTGAAATTGGTGAGATGACCTGAAAAAAACATACCTTCGAAAGCATCATCAAAAGAATTTATCCTTCCTTGAAATCTGGCCTTCTTTTCTTCACTTTCCTTAGAAATTTGTCTTATATATCCTTTGGTTACCTCAGACACCTATATTATTCAATATGCTCAAGTGTGTCTAAAATGAGAGAGCCTTTCCTCTTATTTATACTCTCCAAGTAGCTTCCTTAAAAACATCTTCTAGGCACTTTGCCCACTTTCCTTATTTTAGGGTTAACCCACTTCTAATTTCTCAATTAAATTTATTATTTAAATAATTTATTTTGTATTAACTTTGAATTATAGTAAACTCATCACTTCACTTTATTATTTACCTTCTAAAATCTCTTAAACTACTTTGACTACTTTGACCTTTTGGGGCTTCTAGATGACATATGAGGGTCCTCCAACTTCGTAAGGCCATAACTCTCAAAACGTGATGAGTTATGTGACATTACACATACCACCAGAAATGGAATGACATGTACTATCCATATAGAATAGTATTACCTTCAAATATATAAAAAATCATACTGTTATCCATCAAACAAACTTGGGTCCATTACCCAAACCTGGGTTCTCCAACTTCACATGGTCATAACTCTCTAACCGTGAGGAGTTATGTGATGTTCCACATACCACTGAAAATGGCATGACAAGAACTATCCATATAGGATAGTTTCCCTGAAAAATTCACTATTCTTCATCTCATTATTCCACAATTAAGCATGGGTTCTCTTACTCCGCAAAGTGTCTTCCCATGAGGGCTTTCACCATAAGGCGACCACTTTGGAGTTCATCCATATTTACTTCTTATCAACCATGACAAGACAATAATGAGTCATCTTTACATCAAACAATCTTGGGTCCATTACCCAAACCTTTGTTCCGTGGGGATTTCTTCAAGGGTTGACATCAATGACAACCAACCTTAATCAACATCAGCAAGACCATTCCCTTGTGGATAATAGTTTGATGAGTTTCCCATGACGATGCCATATTCTCCACATAATTTTGTAAATTTTGACCCGATAAAAATTGAACCATTGTCAGTAATGAACTTTTTTGTAACACCAAATATTGACAATATATTATCTTTGATAAATTTAATCAATTCTTTAGAGTCAACATTTTTTAATGCTACTTCTTCTTTCCATTTCGTGAAATAATCTGTAACAGTGAGAATGTATATATTCCCTTTAATTGATTTTGGATTTATTAGTCCAATGACGTCTAGACCCCATTGGGAGAATGGTTGTTCTACAGATATGGGTTGTAATGGCATTGCATAATTTTTCATCTTCCCTGGAAATGGTTGACAAGAGATACACTTTCTTATAGTAGCATATGATTCCTTGAAAACTAATGGCCAATATAATCCTACTCTTATTGTTTTCTACGTTGTAGCAGTAGGCGCAAAATTCCCCCCACAAATGCCTTCATGAAATTCTTGTACTAATTCTTGAGCTCTCTTTTCATCAGCACGTCTTAATAACATGCCATCATAATTCCTTCTGAATAAGATTTCAGCAATCAATACATACTGATTTGATTTCATATTTAATGTTCTTCTTTCCTTTGGAGTCATGGTGATAGGAAATTGTCCAGACTTTAAATAAAACACAATATCCTTGTACCATTCATAACCATATATAGGTTTTCCAATTTAAACTGAAACTACTCCACTCAAATCATCACCATTTTCAATTAGCTGGCACAACCCTTTCCCTTTGACTTCTTTTAAAGGCTTAATTTCAATTTCATACTCTTGAATTTTCTCCATCCAATTTTCCCATTTCCCTTCTCTCAATTGTTGGTTTAAAAGTATCTTAATAGGAGACGATGGAACATATGCAATGACATGAGAATTTAATATGTAATTTCTTAAGTGTGCTACAACCTTCATAAGAGACAAGGCTTGTTTCTCCAAATCTAAATATCTTAATTCATAATCATGAAGAGTACTGCTCATGAAACTGATTGGTAGTTCTTCACCCTTGGCATTTCTTTGAGTAAGAATAGATGCCACAACAATTTGTGTTGCAAATGAATACACGATGAAATTTCTTTGAAAATAAAAATTAATGAGGACTGGGGTTGTATTGATTTCCCTTTTGATGTTACTAAAGGCTTCTTGTTTATTCAAAGTCCATTCAAACCTTTGATCCTTTTCAACAATGAGTTGATCGGTTTTACAATTTTTCTGTAATCATGAAAAAATCTCTTTACAAAGTTTATTTTGCCGAAAAATGACTGGGCCCGTTTCTTATATGATGGATGGTTGAGTTCATTTATATATTTAACCCTCTATGGGTCAATATAAATTACTTTCTTGCACATAATATGGCCCAATAAATTTCCTTGAGTCACAACAAATAAACATTTCTTTGGATTTAAAGAAACTCCATACAATCTACATCTTTCAAATACTTTCCTCAAATGATGAATGTGCTCATTTCTTGTCTTTGAATGGGCTGTCAAATCATATTGGTAGTCTTCCATGAATTTTTCTATTAATCCTTCAAAGGCGTGGTCCATGGACATATGAAATGTAGCTCCAACATTCTTTAAACCAAATGGCATTCGATCATATTCATATGTCTCCCAGGGAATTATGAAATTCGTCTTCTCTCTGTCTTACTCTACAACCAAAACTTGATTATATCTAGAAAAACCATCTAACATGGACATACAAGCAGATCTAGTGACTTGTTGGAGAAGAAATTCCATGTTAGGTAGGGGATAATTGTCCTTTACACTAGATTAAAATTAAGATCCCTGAAATCCACACACATCCAAATCTCCTTAGTCTTGTTTCTCACAACTATTGGATTTGAAAGCCATTGAGAATGCCTAATGGGATATATTATTCCATATTTCTTCAATTTTTCCAGCTCAATCTTCACTAGTGGTTTCAACTTGGGATTCATCATCCTTGTTTTTTACTTAACAGGTTTTGGTCCTTCTCTTAATGGGATGATGTGCTGAATTTTTTTTTTATTATATGCCTTTAAATCATCATAACTCCATGCGAAAGCATCAATATATTCTTTGAAGAGTGTGAAATATTGATCAAATTCATCGACTGTAAAATCAAATCCCAAGTTAATATACTTTGGGGAACTATCATTCCCAATATTGACTTTTCTCGGTTCTTGAACTTTTCGAACCGATACTTCTTCCTGGAGATTTTTGGCATGATCATCTCTTGTGAAAAGAGATTTAGAATGGACACAATTCTTCGACAAAAAAACAATGTCATTATCTTCATCTTCATTTTCATTTACTAAAAATATTTATAGGGTCTTCATCATTTTCAAATACTTGAAGATACTCCTTGTTATGAGGTATCAAAGGTCGAAATACTCTTTTTACCTGAAAATATGTTTCACTCTAGATATCATCTAGGTTTGATAGTGAAGCCACCAATGCTAATGAATATACCTTCTGATTTTTATCCCTTGGAATGAAAGAAATATTAAAAGAACAAAAGGCCTCCATCAATTCATTTAATCTTTTGAAATGTAATTTAAGCATTACCTTCTTAATCTTATATTTCTGAGTGACTTGATTTATTACCAATTTAGAGTCACCAGTCATGATCAAATGTTCGATCTTCCTTTCTTGTGCAAGGATCATTCCTTGAATCAAAGCCTCATACTTCGCTTCATTATTTGTGCAAGAAAAATCGAGTCTGATAGCATGTGGGTGTACAATTTTTTCATGGATTTTAAGAACAATTCCAACTCCTCTCCCTGAGCTTGAACAAGCTCCATCGAATGAAATATTCTAGTATCCCATAAAATGATCATGTTCATTTTATATATCCTCAATGTGTTCAACATCCAGGATGGCATAGTTTCTAATACCAACATCTATATAATCTTCCATTAGCTCATTGTCTTTCTTTTTTAAAGAAAATGGTCTCCTAGGTTCACAAGAAACCTTGATCACTGCTTTGTCTTTATCCGGAAACATCATGCAACTTCCATAATTCATTATATAGCCTCTGATCATGAATGACCAGTCTCTTCTAAGGACAACTCTGTATGTAGGAGGAAGATCCACCACAAAAATATTGGAAACTTTAATAATATGAGGAGTGGTCGTAATCTAGTCATAGAAATATTTAATTTCTCCATAAGTTGGCACCTGCCTGGAATCAATAACATAAATTCTTTCGCCTATTTCATAATATCCAGTGTAGCTTAGACCCAACTCCTCCATTACTTCCAAAGGAATGATATTGTTTATCGAGCCAGTATCAACTAGACAATTATGGAGTGAAACATCATGGTTTTCTATCGAAATATAGAAGGGTGGGACTTTGCCTCTCAACTTTATTGTTGATGTATTTTGACTTTGTTTCGGGCTTGCGACAACTGCTTCAATTCTTCCCACTGGCTCATCCAACAACTTCAAAATATTTTCCCTCTGTTGAGGAATATTTACCACTTCTGTGAAAGGTAAAGTAATCCTCAACTTACTCAGATCATCAACAACATTATATATCATCTATAGGGGGTTTGAAATTTGATGTTGCTTCTTAGCTCCAATGTTTCTTATCACATTTTTTCTACTCTCTTTCTCATTCCCTTTTTCTTTATCTTTTTATTTGTTTTTTTCTTTATCCTTTTTAGAATTATCTTTACTCTTGGAATTATTTACAAATTCCCATGTTTAGGAAACGTTTTCTTGTGAGTCAGGATCATCTTCTCCTTCTTCTAATATATACATGGATGTATCACATCCATCCATCTGTATAGGTTCAAAATTTTCTTCTGGTAAATAATCAATTTTTGTTTTAGCTATCTATTCATTGTATGGTTCATCAAGAACTATTGCATTTAGAATTGGTTGTCTGGGGACCCTCTGCATTTGTTGATTATTGACATTTTCAAACCTCACACTTTACTCCTGAGGAGGGTTCCTTCTTTTTTATTGGATCAACATCCTTGGATTAGGCATACAATTATCATTCCTTCTTAATATCATTATTTCATTTTTCATTTGTCTAATGGTTCTATTCATCTTTGCAATATTGATCCTTTGCTTAGTCTCCTGGGTTGCAACAGGGTAAGTTTTTACATCTGGTATAGTTCCTTTAAAAAATCCTCTACCAATGGCCTGATTTTCATTTGGTTGCAGCCTTTTCTCTTTATTCCTTTTTGAACTAGATGCTCCTTGATAACCAATATTTAGATTACCCATATGATTTAGTAGTTTCTCGAGAATAATATCATTGTTATCACCCATTTCAATCATGATTTCCTCCATTTATGTATCTTTAATCATTTCTTCCTCTAGGGTATCCATTTGGAAGGATCTGATAGAAAATTTCACATTTGGTGGCATGACATTTTTATAACAACCAAGTATCACTATATCATTAGGCATTTTATCTTCAAGAATATTGTTCAGAAATTTATTGAATCTGAGATTGAAGTCGCTTATCCTCTCAGAACTCAGAGTTATAAAACACAGTCAAAACTGATCCCGAAATAGTTCTCTTGGGATTTCTCAAAAAATAATAAAGTATGTTACAATGATTTGAAATTTAAAGGCATTTATCCAAAGGACTAGGATTAGGTCTCCCACAGACCATAAAAGAAAATAGATACAAGAAGATAGAACGTAGAATGAAGAAAGTGGGTGGATGTTAAACAACAGATTCTGGAAAGAAGACAAAGAAAGTTATCAAAATTTGATTACACCTTTCTATTCAAAGAAAAAGAATAACATGATGAAAATTGATAAAGAAAGAATCATGTGATCAACATGGACTTACTATGATGGTATCTCTCTCTCTTCATTTTCTTGTTGTCGCTTCCTTTATACTTTTGTTGGTTGCAATTTGTTTACTGGTCAAAACTACCTCTGCTAGAATTTCAGAAATCTTGGCAACTGAGTTATTCAACCATTCTTGGATAAAGTCCCTCAATGGAGCAATGATTACCTCTTGTTTTATTCTAATATTAAACAATTCCTTTTCAATTTCCCTAAGATCAATAGATAAATTTTGTAATATATTTTCAATGTCTTCATTTTTATTTGTATACTCGACCAACCAACTGTCAATGTCATCGTCTGTAAAATCCATCATATTATCAAACATTTCAATTAATTCTTCAATTTTTTCTTAGAAATGTTGTCGAGTCATGAGCATAGAATTTGAAAGATACTTAGTGTCTGAGATTTCAATGGTAGTTCCAACGATATCCAAATCAAGGATTTTTAAATATGCTTCATTTTTCCTTCTTGATAAGTCAACCAATTGAGTTATCAGACCTTTTAACATATTAATTATTTCCATCCAATAAGGTTCAATTGTTTGATCTGGCTTAGAGAAGGTAGATTTTCTCTCTTTCTTGTCGGCTCTGTCATTTCTGAAACTCTAGTTGTAAACATCACAACTATGTTAGTGTAGAACCCTTCATTGTTTTTCAAATATGAGTTTAAATACTCTTTGGTATTTTGAATTATTAAACCAAGAGAAGAAAAAAACTTTTCCATATCCCACAATTTTATAATTAATGACATTCTTTTCTTAATATTATGTTCAACAAAATGTTGGGTGGTCGTGATTAAATTGGAAATTACTTTGAACCTCGAACATGATTCTGGATTTTCTTGTAGACCCTTTCTGGGATGAATCATAGCAACGGGAGAAGCCATAATAGGTGGAGGCATGAGGGTTTCCTAAAATTATTTAATTATTTCTTTCCACTGGTCATTCTCTTCTTCCATGTGTGCGATTGAAACATCAAGTCCATCCTCTGTAACTCTATGAATGGATGATAATTTTTAAGGTAACATATCTCATGTGTCAATGGTAGACCGTATCTTCTCGCTCTTACTCTTTGTAGTTATTTCAAAAAATAATTTCGTATATTCCTTACCAAAGGATTTATTTTGTACAAAAAATGTTACCTCATCATAAAATGTCTCGTCCTGGATCATGAGTGTGGAGACAGGCTGTACATTTTCTCGAGTTGATACTTCTACATCTGGGAAATTAATATTATCAATATCTAAATCTAAATCCGTGTTATCCAATAGAAAATCATTTTCCTGAGCATGTGCTTCATCCCCTTCATGATGTGAATTAGTTCTTTTTATTTTGACATGTAGCTTATGGGGTTTTCCAGGTTCCCTATAGAAGGGTTCCTTTCTTCATCATTTCTTGAATTATTGCTTTTCATTTTTCTTGTGTGGGATGTTCCTGGCTGAGTATTTTCCTTTGGAAAGGAACTTCTCCTAGAGACAACCAATGATTGGACATTTGTATCATTTGATGGTTTACCTCTTTCTTTATGATTCTATGTAGTGCTTATGACAATTTCTATATCCTCAGAATTTCTATCGGCTTCTTGATCACTAGGATGGTGACTGCCATTTTCTTCTTATTTACAAATGGATAATTTTAAAAGTGTAGGGTTGAGCCCAAATGAAAGAAGATGATTATAAAAAAGGTGGTTTGGGTCGAAACCCTTGATTTCCTCTGCGTATTTTAGGATGGAATTCTCAAAATAAGAAGCATATTCATTTATTCTGGAAATTCCCCGCAGAAGAATTTCACCAACTTTCCATGGGACAGGTATGAATTGTTTTTTCCTTTTCTCAGATAAAGTATGGAACAATAATTTATATTGTCAGGCTATTTCAATGATAAATATCTTATCAGATATAAAATAGGGAAGGAAAACAGGTTTTTCAACAAAGCAGAAAACCTTGATGACATTATAATATTCCATTTTTTCCAGAACTCTTCCCTTTAGAAAAGTTGTTGCTTCCAATGATATCCATGAAGTGTCTTCCCCAAATAACAATTTCTTTAATTTAGACACAAAATCTTAATACACCTCATAAAAATGATGGTTGGCCCGTTGTCTCCATAGAGGTTGGTACCACATGGTCACAAGGTCTACCTTTACTTTAATTTTCCGGGCAATGTTTAAGCCCTCAAAAGTATGACAATATGTAATAAAAAATATCAAATAAGATGACATGTAATTTTTTTTATCATAATTGAAATTAGTCAGTTGTGCAGTGATTTCATTCGATATTATCTTCTCCGAGTCGAAGATAGCATTTTTTTGAACTACGAAATGCAATATGTATAATGCGAGTCGAGGAATTGTTTCTGTAGAATCTTGGCCTGCAATTCGAGTAAATAACCAATAAATTTTCTTATAGGGATTCTTTAAAGAAGTTATGTGAATTCTTGATATGTCTTCAGGCATTGTCATAGGGTCATGAAAATATTCTTGAAGAAGCTCTATTATGTTGTTATTTCTTTTTAGGAAAATTCTAGCTTCTCCCCCTTTACAGACTAGGTTTGACTATGGAAATTTGAACATTTCTCTAAATATCGAAGGTGCCAACGAGATAGGAGAGTTGTTATGCAATGATATGAATCTTATTTTTTGAATGAGCTTATCGACGCACCGGGTGATGATGTCCTTGCAATCAAATACTTCTGGAACACATCCCACGATAACTATTCATGAGGTCCATACTTTCTTTTTTTCTCTATCCAACAACTTCTAGTAATACTAGTAGGAGTAGGACCAATGATAATTCTAATCTTCCCTACCAAAGAGGTTCAAGGTATCCCCATAGAATGATTGTTTTCTCATGGATGTCCCAACGAAGCTCCCCATCTTTTCTTGAAATATTAATTTTCATAGTAAAATGAACTTGAGTTAGATTTCTTTTTTACGGAAACATTAACTCAAAATAACTATTACTAGCCTCGGTAACAACATAATTAATCAATGACCATTTCAATAATAAATTCGGTAGTTTTGTTTGTAGGGATAACAATAAATGTGACATTGAACAATGTGAAGGGACGGGTTGTGGTGGAGAGTCAGGGTTGGTGATTAGTATGAAAAGGAAGATATGTGAGTCCAAGAGTCCGAGGATAAGAAATGGCTAAGTATCAGAAATTATCAGGGGGAGAGTGGAGAGAGGAAATACATCATGTAGGTCCATAGGTCCGAAAGTATGAAACGTAAAATCATTCTATGTGTTGGGAAGACTTATACATAGGTGAACAAACGATAATGTAAGTGCGATATTCCATGATTCCAAAGGTCTGAAAACGTGAAAATTGAATAAGTATAGTAGTTCTAAGAAAGGGAAGAAGAAGGGATAAAGAGAAAATGGGAAAAGGGAAAATATAGAAGGGGGAAAGAAAGAGTATTAAAAGAGTTGGGAAAATAGAATAAGGGAGGGGGAAAGATAACAAAAGGGGTTCAACGGGCCTAGAGACCTCTGCCACTGCATTCCTTTTTCCGATACATTTCCAATGAGGTATCATGGGATCAATTATGACACCTACAACCCAAGTTATGCTCATTTGAAAAAAGTCACTCAACAACCATCAATCATACTTGTGGGTGAATCCGGTTCGTTAATCCTGAACCTACAAACAACAATCCCACATGCATAAGAAAGTTCAACACTTAGTGATTTAAATGGTTTTATACCCTATAGATAGTTTTAATAAGAATCTAGATGGGCATAGGACCTATGGCTTGTAGTATAATTTTATCTAATTTCCCTCCTAAAAATAGGGAAATAATAAAAAAATAATAATAACAAAATTATTTACATTAATCTATATTAATTAAAATTATTTAAAAAATTAACAAAATTTCCCCTAATCTACGTGAGAAACAAAGAAAATTAAAATTAAACTAATCTAATTACCCACATTAATGTGAAAATAAAAAATAATAAAATATTAAAATATTGCCCCAATTCCCGTAAAACTCGGAAATAATAAAATAAAAAATTAAAAAAATTACTAAAATAAAAATAACCCCCACCCTACCTTAGTGAAACTAGTAACCAATACAAATTAGAAAATGAAAATAAAAATTAATTAAAATTAATAAATAAAAATAAATAAAATAAAATAAAAACAACAACAACAACAACAACAATAATAATTCCCCCCCTCCCCTAGCTGATAATTGGTAATTGTGACACATAACATGTCACATATGCACAATGAGTAGTCATCTATTGGAAGGATGGCGGTCTGTAGAAACCCTAACCACTGACCACCCGGTGTAATTTTTGTCGGTCACTTCGAATTAGTAATTTAGGTTATAATCTTGTGATTTATCACGGTTTTTCCACGTGGTAATTGGACCTGATATATCTTATGAATGAGGATATAGACCTGGTGAATTTTTCATTAGATCCATTTGAAAACAATATGATCTAGACAACTCCAGCTAGTTCCATGGCTTCTTTCGACTCGTGGTCATTTTTTGTTGCTACATAGATGGGAGATTGAATGGAGGATGTCAATCCACTTGCTTCGAGGGAAATTCTTGGAGAAAATTTTTCTCAGGTAACACACAAAGTTCCCTCTCTAGGTTTTCCTTTGAATTTTGGTTTGGGGCTAGGTTCAGTTTTTGGGGCCACCCCCTAGGACCCTCTTTCCAAAATCCTTTGGAGACTCCTAGTTTCTCCATCCTCGGAGTCCCCCCCATGGAATGGTCACAGTATCTTCTTTTCTCAAGAACAACTTTGGGAGAATCCTTTACTATTTTTGGATCGATGGATGTAAACCCCTTGTCTCATTCAGGTAATAGGTTCAATGGTTGTTTTTTTCGTCCCTCCTTAGAGTATGGTGAGGGGCCACAAGAGAGGTTGATGATCATTGTACATGTTGGAAACATTCCTTCTCATGCCAACAATAATGTTGTTTTGAAATATCCGACCAACTTCATAGACTCTTTATTGGAAGAGACACCAAGACATGAAAATAAGAAGGGTGAGGGCTTGAGATCTCTCCCCCCCCAGGGGGGGGCTGGCTCGAATAGTGTTTTAGCTCCAAAGAAAAAATCACTAGTTGTTGATGGCCCTCATTCACTGGAAAAATGTAGAAAGAATAACTATATAAAGATAAATGGACAAGTAATAAAAATGGTACAAGGGAAATATATTTTGATTCCATGGGCAGTGGATATGGCATCTACAATGGTGATTGGAAGGGAAAGAGGTAGGCTTTTGGCCTCAAAACCCTAAAATATTGTGTCAATATCTCTTGGTCATAAAACATTTCACCACTCCCCAAGGTAAAAACCCTTTTGAAGGGTTGGTTTCTTTTAAAATTTGTAAAGTTAGATGATGCATATTGGGTTTTGAAGGCATCGTGGAGCATTTAATCCATGTTGGTTTTTCTAAAAGAATGGCCCCCGATGTTTGATGCCAATAAACAAAAAATGGATGTTGTTCCAATTTGGGTTCATCTACCCGAGCTACCTATAGAATTTTGGACCAAATAGAGTTTCAAGGAGATGACGAATGTATTGGGAAATTTTATGGATGAAAACATGTCTATTTCCACAACAGAGAAGATGTTTATGGCCTAGATTTTGGTATTACTAAATATAAGAAAAGGGATAGCAGAAGAAATGGATTTTTTCTGGGAAGATAAGCACTATCTCCAAAAATTGGATTATGAGGGTATATCATTTCGGTGTCGTCGATGTCATGTGCATGGTCATAAAGCAAGCCAATACCCATTTCCTTTTAATGGCCAAGGTGGAGGGAGTCAGAGATGGACACAAAAAAAGAAAGGGGTGACTCAGGAAGATATTGATATCTCTTCCCCTTTAGAAAATCAGGGTAGAGTAGAGTAAGCTCTCAGAAGTTCTATGCCACATTCTGAAACACATGAAAGAAACAAATGGAATTCCCTTTTGGGTTCAACAGGATATCCATCTACAAGTGAAAATTCAAAACAACCATCATTAGTGTGGTTGAAGCCTCAAGCTTTCCTTCATGGTATCTTGTCTCATATGGGTATGTATTTCTCTCCTCCTTTGTTTATTAATCATTTGACTAATGAATTATCTCTGTTGGGAAATTATTGGCTAGTATCCCTCAAAAAAATTCATGCTTCCCTAGGCGATAGGGGTTTTTCCTCTTTCTTGTCATCTGATACATCACTAGGCCATTGCTCCCTTTCCTTGGGAAAATTGATTGCTAGTCCCCATACTATTTTGATAGAGTCAGAATCCTCTAGGGACTCGGAGGAGGAAGTGGTTTCTTATCCGCTTCAGAATAGAAACATTCATGTGTCTGGAGCCATTGATAGGAAAGTGGAGGGATTGGGGAAAAAATCATCTCTTCCTCAAGGAGGAAAAGGGAGAGGAAGAAAGTATCATCTCTTGAAGGTGTAAAATAGGGCCTTGATAGATATGGAAACATGAAAACAACTATCCATATTTGTGGAACTTAGAGCATTGAATTCCTCGAAAGAGGATTCCTGATTAAGTTTCTCTCTTTCAATTTTCGGGGTGTGGTAAGTCCCTCAAAAAATTAGGCTCTCCATTGATTGTCGGAGTCAAATCTGAATGACATTATTCTTCTCCAAGAAAATTTTGGAAGTGAAGAAACAACAATTTTACTTCTAGAGTCTTTTTTAAAGTATGAGGTTTATAGGAGAAGATGCAAAAAGGAAGATCAGGGGGTATAGCCATTGGTTGGAATCCCCACTCAGTAAGGATCCTAAATTCTTAGGGTTTTGACTTTGGTTTGGGGATGGAACTCTTATTAGAGGACTTATGAAGAGAGATAATGATGATAAATGTATATGGGCCTTACCTATACCAAATACCTTTATGGGAGTATCTGCTCAATAAATACTTTTTGAAGGATGATAACCTTATCTTGGGAGGAGACCTAAATTTCTCTTTGGGGATAGCAGAATCCTATGGTACAAAAGCTAGGCCCGACCCACTTTCAAACTTTTTTGTTTCACTTCTTGGGGGGAAATAATTTAGTATATGTGGCACCGATAAATCTAAAACCTACCATTAGGGGAAATTTCTCTATAAAATGCACCCCTAAACCCTAATACAGATTCCATTTCATACACTAATAGCCAATCAAAATGCTTAAAAATTCAAAAGAGGTGCATGTCGAAGGAAATTTTTTATTATATAATTTGGAGATTGTTCTGGATTATGTTCAAAACGAAATGAAGGAAGAGAAATCACAATGAAATACTCATGAAACTTGACATAAACAGAGAAATACAACAATACTTAATTTATATTAATGAAAGAATTGTAAAGACACTGTAAAAATATAGAGTGCAAGACTCGATAGAATGGTGGTAGCCTCATATCTGAGAAGAGATGTGACGGCTACACTCATTCACCAGAAGATGATTGGAATGAGGCTCTGAAGGCATTTTTATGTTAAATAGGAATGAAAAAACCCTATACATCCAAAAACCTAACCCTAGGAGATGAAACGCCAAAAGTCATGTAGTCCCCTTGTGGGTAAGTTAGTACATTAACTACCCGGGGTCATAACTTTTGCATACGATCTCTGTTTTAGGCGCATGATAGCTCGTTGGAAAGGTATTTTCAATAAATACACATTAAAATGTCAAACTTTGAATTCATCTACAACTTTAATATGGTGATCCAAAATAAGACTTTTTAGGGCCCCAAAATGGCCCTGGAAGTACAACAAGATGTGCTGACGTGAAAACATACAAAATAAGCCATTTGGATTAGGTGGGAGGCAACCGGTATCCACCTGGAAGATGTGTAGGGCTCTAGACAGCCCCAAAAGTGTAGAATCCACAATTACAAAGAAGTACAAATGAACTTGTTGAACTAAAAACTGGAAAATGGAGTCAGTTGGAACAGGTGGGTGGCCACCAATATCCACTTGGATAAATCCTCCCCCCTTAGGAAGAAATGGTATCCATTGTGTTAAGTGCATTGGGAAAAGATGAAAGCATGTTCTGAATATGAATCATGGTGAGTTGCATGCTTTGATGGAGAATTTGTGTTTCTTGGTCTGTGGAAGACTTTCACAAACCAGTTGTTGGTAGGGTTGAATATGCTCCACCAAACTGTTGTCTTTGGGTGGGGCATTGTGTAGGCACCCTTGTATATGGAGAAAAAATATATTCTTTCTCTTTGAAAAACTATTTTTGCTAGATATAAGGTGCTGTGGATGCATTGGTTGTAGCGGTCTTTTGTGCATCCTTTGAATAGACTTTGAAGAGGATGAATTTTGCAGTATGAGAGATTACCTTGCGACACTGTTTTGGTGGAAAAGTAGTTAGAACTACCTCTGGTATCTGATAGAGCTGACCTCCCAGAGTAATAATGACACTACGGGGTCTAGATTCATAGAAAACATGTCATCTGCACATATATGGATGGCCCAAAACCACATCATAGACATCAAGTGGGGAAACATCACACACTACCTCATCCTTGAAGGGTGGGATGCCATAGGACATGCGACACTACTGGCTGACATGGAGATCTCATCCCTGGTGAAGCCACCCGATGTTGTATGGTTGTGAGTGTGGTGTTGCCGAAAACCCCAACTATTTGACGGCCTTAATTGAGATGAGGTTCTTCTGGATGTCACTATCAACAATTAAATGCAATGGGGTCCCATTCACCCACATATGTGAATGGAAGAGGTGCTCCCCCTCTTCGGGATCTACTGATTCTTCTTGTTGAATTGTTGTGGTCGCGACAGTGGTAGTGGGGTCTATGTTGATGATCTATTTTTTTTCAATATTTTCTAGATTATATTATGAATTAGGGTTCTGCTCCGTGTCTTTGACCTCGACCACTATTGGAAGTAGGCCAAAGTGGAAAAGCAAGGTGATTTTGGGAAAGAAAGCATGCACGAGGAAAGCGACAGTTGGAAGAAAGAACATCACACATGCATGTAGGGAATACCTAACGACGATAGGGTTAGCATTTTGGTAATGGATTGTAACGACTGAAGAGCCAAAAAACGTAAAAATATTGATACTTAGGTA
>ML777170.1:1077061-1088030 GCA_009831015.1 Picea engelmannii | reverse complement strand
TGTCTAGTGATGTATGAGTTTATGCATTATGTAATATTTTGTTGTGTGACCTAATTTTGTAAGTTGTTGAGCTAGAGAGGACTGGGAGGGTAGATCTTGAGGGTTGGATTGTAGACTGAGGAGCCTGGTGCGATCTAGTCTGCCTCATATAGATCTTACCCGACTGAGGAGAATTGTAACGTGTGTGGCGTTGTAGAGATAGAATTACTATAATAAAATAGACGAGAGACAGATCTTTGTGGACGTAGCCTAGGAGGGGGTGAACCACGGTAACATTTGTGTTATGAGCTTGAATGCATGTGTACCTTTATTGCTTTTAAGTGAATATTGTTGTACTGAATGAATGAGATGTTATATTTCATTTTTATGTGTAAATGAAAGTACATTGTGGTTACGAGATTTAATAATGATTCAACATACATTCTTTTATCTCATACTCAATCCTAGGCTGTAAAAACCTGAGTATTGCAGCCACCCATTAAATCTATCTCGCGTGAAGACTGCGCAGTGAATTATGTGTGTTGTGTTGCCTTCTGGTTTACCAGAAGGGCTGATAGTTTTAGAGGATTTGCTGGAAACCCGAAACAAAATGAACCCTGGGTCAATAAACTCGGAAAAAATAGAATAGTGACCAACAAATGGTTCCGTTGTCGTTGGTAGGAACAAGAGAGGATTGAATAGATGAGATAAGATGAAGATCTGTCGGAGGCAGATCAAGAAAATATTAGGGTAGAAAGCAATGAGCTACTAAAAGGGGATGTTGAGACCATGGAATCCCACAAAATCAGATATCGAAATCTGGTTAAGAACAAAAGAGTTGGATTTTTCAGAGAAAGATAATAGAAACCCTAGACTAACACCCCACAAATATCTTGAGAAATACATGTTTACTAACTTACACGAAGTCTTTTTCTATGATTTTCCACATTTATTACAGGAGTGGATACTAAAGTTGAAGGATAACCATGCAAGGAACTGGATTCGACAGCTAGAGTGGACCCTGGTATAGATCGAGTAGTTACAGTAGGCGAACAACAAATTCATCCGCGTAGTAGATTTTTGGCTTGACAATATTGTGGCAGGCTTTATAACATAGTTTGCAATAGACACGGTGAAGTCATACAACACAACGGAGCAAGAGTTTCCACGTGGACCAAAAGGAAGATACATTAGATCGATGTATACTTCTATTAAGATACTGCTATACAACAAAGGTGTAATAACAATGGAGTCAGACAACTAAACTTCCCTGTGTGCATGGGGGAAGGGGGGAAGCATTAACAGAAAGAGCAGAAATGGAAAGAAGAAAGGATAAGGGCAAGAAGGAGGAACCCTTGGACACAATCATGATGGATGATGACCAGATCAAGCAGATCATGGCGAAAACTGGAAAGATGCGTAGCGGAGTACCCTACCAATACAAGGTGAATACCAATAATAGAGTCATAGCCGTAAGAGAAGGATTGGCAAGTGATGAGGAAGAGGTAGAGGATCTACGTGCTGTGAAGAATATTGAGGAAATCCTGCATGCAACATATGAGAGGAATACAAGAGGTCCAAGAATGGGAAGAGAAGGCAGCTATATGTTGGCCCTTAACCAAGTTTTGGGAGTTTCTTGGTCATGTTGACCTATTTTGGGACTTCGATAGCCAATCGAAGGAAGAGCGCAAGACGAAGCAGAGATCACGGGATCTCGGTCCACTTTGGGGTCCCTTTTTGGGTTTTTGGGAATATGTAATGGGAATGGGATGTTGTCCCATGGGTTTACCCATGTTTAGGCCTATTTTGTATGTATAAATAGAAGGATAGGCAATGTAAGAAAGGTGTGTGTGTGTGTGTGGGGATATCTATTGGCATCTAGGTGATGTATGCTAAGTGCAAGTAGGGTTGTGAGTGCTTTGTGCATGATTGTAAGAGACTTGCAGAGCTAAGTTCAAGTGTTCGTAATCGATGGTGGAAGGCTTTGTGCTATAACGCAAGGAAGAAGGATCTAGTGAGCTACGCAGATCTTTTGTCCTATGCGGAGTAAGGATTTTGATGGATTTATGCTTGTAACCGATTGACTGAAGACAATAAAGAAGAAGAGTTGGTGGGCGTAGCCCCAGGGTGGGGGTGAACCACATAAACACCGTGTTATGTGGCTTTGTGCTTTGTCTTAATGTGTTTATATCTTCTTATGCTAAGTGCTTTGAGATAACTAGATAGATCTGATTATGCTTAGTGCTTATGATAGATAAAATGTTAGATATGATATATATGGATATGCTCAGTGCTTGATCTACCAAATATGATCTAATTACTTAGGCTAAGTGCTTGAATATGTTAGCTCATTGTGAGTGCTACGAAGCTTTGTTTTACCAGTGAAGTGGTTATTGATTGCATATTGTGGAACTGATAGTGCTAAGTGCTTTATTAAGTGTTCTAATCACAGATATGTGTCCCAGCTAAGGTTGCATACACTTGAGTCTTGCAACCACCCCTGCCTCTACCTCGAGTGAGACTTCATCTGCTTCGCAAGTGTTGCCGAAATGGCCGATAGTTAGGGTTTTGTTGGTGTGTTGTTGTAGCAAAGAACCCTGGGTCTGCCCCTGTGCCAACACTATCCTATCCATATTAATGCTAGTGTGGAACCCATAAACCCATGTGTGACTAATACACCAAAGAGAACACCATCGTTTAGACAACCGAAGTTCAGAAGCATTCAGACAGGAGGAAGTACATCTACAGAAGGAACTGCAGCTGGAGGGCCTATTTCAGGCAACACTAGTCAAGTATCTACACAATGCAGAGGTAGTAGTTTGACATTTAGAATGGAAGGACATGATCCCACCATCAGGTTACCAGAATTTTGAGGCGAAGCAACATAAGACCCTGAGAAACACTTGTTCATTTGTGCAAATATCTGGGAAGAAAAATAGATCACTGATGAAGATACCAAACTTGTGTAGTTATCTATTACGCTAAGAGACCACGCACTAGACTGGTACATGAGTCTAGATGCAAACACTGCACCTGGGATGACAAGGACACTAACAAACATTAAGAAGTTACTGATAAATGAATTCTAGAAGCTGATATCAGAGGATCAATACATTAACGAGATGATAGAAATCTGACAGAAACCAGGAGAGTCCATATGGGAGATTGACCAGAGATTCAAGCGACTGAAGGGAAAGATGAAGTATCTCATGACCGATATGCAACATCGCCACATATTTTTCAACTCACTACTCCCACACATAAAATACCCATTGCAACAACAGAAGTTCCAGAAGTAGGCAGACGCTCTATAGGAAACCTTGCAACTGGAAGAAAACCAGTACCAATAGATGGACCCAGCTATCGAAGAACTGAAGGAGGATATGAAGGACTTAACATTTCAGCTAAACCAGAATAAGAGTAAGGAAAAACAAGAAGTCATTTGGTGCACTACATGTAGGATGGAAGGAAACCACAAAAACAAATGTCCAATGTTCGCATAGTATATGGCAACAGGCATGTCAAATCCATTACCAACAGGAGGATTATGGTGCGAAATCTGCAAGAAACTAGGTCATGATCCTTATCACTGCACGATGATGCAGAAGTACCAGACAATCCCAAAGAGTTCATATTGCATCTTTTGCAAGTCAGTAGGCCACGACAACAAAGATTGTAGAAATATGGAGTTGAGGAGAGAGAGGACATCATATGCATATAGAGTGTAGGTAGAAATGATGACTGGACAAGCCACAGTACAGTTTAATCAAGTTCCAGCTCCATACAACAATGTGCAACAGTGGTATAATATTGCGCAACAACCATATAATAACGCACAACCAGAGTACAACACAACACAACCTCAATACAATATCGCACAGTATAATCAGGAGCCTCAGTATAATGCACTGAGTGGAGATCGAGTAGGATATAGAGGTGGGGGATGAGTGAGAGGAGGTTTCGGATGAGGTAGAGGACCAGTGGTATGCCACAACTGTCAACAACCAGGACATTACAAAAGAGAATATCTGCTTCCACCAGAAACTTGCATGTATTGATCAGACCATGATACATAAGAATGTCCAAAACTATTAGTAAAGATCTAGGAAAAGAGGAACCAGAAAAACCAAAATGTTCAGTGGATTTCAGCCGAAACAAGGGAGGAGGGACATAACATTAATATGGTTACTTGCGGAAGAGATAAAACAGGAAATGACACAGGCCGACAAGAACCAACACAAAATCAATGGGTGAAGAGGAACGCCAAACCAAGGAAACAATTCGATGTGCAAAACGAGAAGGAAATATTTAAGGAAGCCAGAAAAGAATTTCAGAAGGAAGACATAGCATCGAATTCAACTGTGCAGCAAAAAGGAAGCACCAGAGTATGAGATGCCTCCGCTACTGGATCATACCAATGAAATGCAACCCATGGGACAAGTAAGTAAAATCAAAGGCTTTTTGCAATCTTGTGTAAAGGTATTAAATGATCCATCATCTATGAAAATTCTCCAAAACATATTAGAGAAATGTAGTATGGAGACAAAAATAAAACTAGAACAAAAGACAATCAATCACCTACATACGAGGAGAAGAACAAGTAGAGAGTTCAGATTGAATGCAAACATTGGAGACTTCAACATGGGAGACATCATACTGGATCTAGGATATGAAGTTAATGTATTACCAAAGAAGACATGGCAATACATGGGTAAGCCCACATTAGGATACTCACCTGTTCAACTGAAACTAGAAAACCAACACAGAGTCCTACCAATCGGTAGACTGAAAGGAGTGACAGTAGACCTGGATGGAGTGCACACTAAAGCAGATTTTGAAGTCATTGAAATAGTGGGCGACACAACACCTTACCCAACATTGATTGTTCTGGATTGGGCATTTGAAAACCAGGCCATAATCAACTTGAAGACTAGGAAAATGACATTTGAGTCAGGAGAATACAGGGTCATCGCACCATTAGATCCATCGGATGGGGAGAGGTTTGTAGAACTTACTTGTCTAGACTTAGAGGAAATCAACTAGTTGTATAGAACAACTGTCCACGATGAGGATTACGTGCATTGTGAACCCAACTGCATATGGGATACTCAGTTGGTGGAGCATTACTTCATTTGCAATAGACTCAGATACCAGTTTAGACAACTGGAAACAAAGGCTACACGAAGTATCCACGAGAATATGTGCAAGAATAGATCATGTAGTAAGATGGATAGGCACGGAGATAAGGGAACCACCAAGTTTCCATGAAATAAATGATTTGGAAACATTCTTGGCACAGTATGAAGATGAATTTTTAGAGAATCAGAGACTATTAGCACTTGATACAACACTCAAGGCCATACTTGTAGTATGGTGGGGCGCACACAAACAGACAATCACAGATTGATACCAATGTAAGCGGTTACTGTGCATAAGGTTTGGCATAGAACAGAAAAAAAACAAGTAGCAGAAGTATGATGGACAAGGGGAACTCGAGGAACAGTTGGAGGAGTGCAGAACATTGTGGAAAATGACACCCCCAGAGGAATGGCCTCATCGTTTTATACACACTCTAGAGGGCATACCAATGAACTGTTATACAGACCAGGAATTACACAAAGGAACTATGACCTAGACCACATTGCAACAGAACTTTACAGTCACTTTCTCATTCGAGCATGAGAACCCCAACATATATGAAGCTCTTAAACATATAAGAGGAGTGATATTCATCAAAGAACTAGAAGTAGAACTTATCACAGAAGAACAACAACAGAACAAGAAGACAATCAAAGAACTTTTTTCATGTTATCATGTGCAAGAGAAAGCACCAAATGAAGATGATCTGCGCAATATTCAGATCAATGAAGCATAAGGCAAAAGAGAAGTGGAGGGACCACCTATAGAATTAGAAGTCATTTCTACACCAATCAAGGTAAATAAAGTCAACATTGGGACAGTTGAGCATCCCAAAATGGTCAGCATTGGAGATTATTGGGATGAGAAAACAATAGAAAGAATAACAGAGTTACTGCGCGAGTACAATGACTTGTTTCCCAGAACATTTACAGAGATGAAGGGTATAGAAGGAGAGCTAGGAGAAATGAAGATACCACTCAGATCCGAAGTGAGATCGATCAGACAATGGCCATATAGATTGAACCCAATATATAAGAAGAAATTCAAAGCTGAGATCAACAGAATGCTCGAAACAGGAATCATAGAACCGGTCGAAGAATTAGAATGGATAAGCCTGATGGTATTAGAGGATAAGAAATAAGGAGGGATAAGGATATGTGTCGACTTGAGGAAGTTGAATGATGCATTCCTACATGACATGTTCCCTACACCTTTCACGGATGAAGTGTTAGAGAACATAGGGGGACACAAAGCTTACTCATTTACTGATGGATTCTCAGGCTACCATCAGATCAAGATAGCACAGGAAGACAAATAAAATACCACGTTTGCGACAGAATGGGGATCCTACCAATACACATTCATTCCGTTTGGACTGAAGAATGCACCAACAATATTTTCCAGAGTAGTCATCTCCGCATTTAAGGAATTCATCCACCAGTTTCTCGAAGTATACCTCAAAGATTGGACAGTCTATAGTTTGTGGAAAGAGCATGTAGAAGTCTTACACCTGATGTTAGAAATATGTAGGCAGTGCTAGATATAAATGAACATAAAGAAATGCATATTCGGAACACCATTGTTTAAACTAGTATATGGCCAAGAAGCAGTAGTGCCATTAGAATTTCTAGTACCAAGTTTGCGCATAGCAGAAATTACACAGATGACAGAATGAGGCATAGTATAGGAGAGACTGAATCAGTTAATGACCATGGAGGAAGATCGGATCTTAGCAGGATTTCACCAACAAGCTCAGAAATCAAGAGAAAAATCTTGGCATGATAGATACATCAAGAAGAAAACTTTCAAGGAAGGAGATCTAGTATTAATGTATGACAAAAAATTGTTTCAGCACCCAGGAAAGATAAAAATGCATTGGCTAGGACTGTACAAAGTAAAATTTGTCACAGATGGAGGAGCTATATAGTTGAGAGACTTATCAGGCAAAGAACTCAAAGGGATGATCATTGGGAGATGACTTAAGCTATACAATGATAGTCGACCACTCACTGTGCAGTAAAAAAATAAAAATAAAATATTAAACCCGACGAAAGAAGAAAGAGCACAATAATTAGGAACATAAACCCAACGAGGATAAGGTTAACGGCCAGGTCAAAAAGGAAAAAGGCAGGAAATGGAAAGACGACAAAAGCAGTATGAAAAGAAGGAGTTAGGCATAATTAAAGGATGGAAAGGACCAATGGGACACCACATTAATCGTTCCACCTGGAGATGGAAAGGCAGAGTAATGGAAAGTACGAAAGAACTAGAGGTGCATTGAAACCACAATTAAGGAAGCATTCTCGACAAGCTTCAGGGGATGCCCATACAACACATGGATGCAAGAGAAAAGAGTCTATTTGTGAAAAGAGAACATACATAGAGCGATAGAGGTTAAGGAGCACATAGAGGATTTCACATAGGTCACAGAAACCATTCAAACTCAACAAACATTTGACATTCACTACCATGGCACCACTAAAGCAAGAAGAAGCAAGCTAGAGAGTCAGACAACCCAAAGTCAGAACTAGGTCATGGGTACACTTGGAAGAAGGTGAACAATAGTCGTCGGAGATCATAAAAATCGATGAAAACCCACCCCCAGACACAACACCGGTGAACCCCACACCTGTAGTGGAAGAAACCCAACAACCAGCACAAGAGGTCACAAATATAGATAGACCGACAGAGGTATAAGAGCAGCAGAACCGAGACCCATAAACCCTAAAGGAGGCACAACCAGAGAACACTGAAACAACTCCAAGAGTCAATGGAATGATGACGAATAAGGATGTAGCAATCGATCCAGATGAGTCTCAAACCACTGTGTTAGACCACCCATCAGAAAGAATAGTGGAGGATGTTACAGGTTGGTTGAAATGGTATTTCGAAACACAACTGGGAGCCCCTAGAACCTTGATCTAGCCACCATCGCCGAAGAAAGATAAGCAACAGGTACCTAGGTCACCTCGCAAGTAATCTGTCATAGCCCTCATTATACCACACATACTAGATGGGGTATGAGTGGAATCAGGTTTTCTAGGGAAGATTGACAAACTAAAATACTCAAACCATGACATAGCAGACACAGACAAATTTCTGGAATTTGCAAAGAGAGTATACATGGAGACGGTGGGCGTAAATCCATTTGAGGAACTGATTTATCATCCACTTCGATGGGAAACAGGGTTGAAGAAAACATGAATTTTAGGTCTATTGGATCTACCACATTTTGGTAGAGTTCAATATGCAAGCGGGTGCGTCAAACAACTGTTAGCAGTTACACATGGCAGGGACATATGGCTGGACAAGATCATCTAGATAGACGTAGAGATTATTGCTAAAATAACAATATTGCCATCCTGGGGCATGGATCCCACGCAGTTTCTGGACGACAAATCCAAGGAGAAATCACTAGCGGAAGAGATGAAGAATAAGTATGGTACTGACAGGGGAACAAGAGGAATCATCATCAAACAAACCAATGATGTTGCAACACAAATGGGCGCAAAAATCTTATCCTGTACGATGCTAAGAAAATGCCGCAGGGAGGAAGTTTCGGCTGGGGTTGTCACAGTTGCAGCTCAATGCGCCGAGGGCACCACAGTGAGCTAGGAACCCTATCTCTTGAACTTCTTTTTGGATGACTGCAAGGATGCATAGGACCTAGGAACAAAGTTTCACTACTCATGGCTAATCATGCTAATAGCCTTTATGGGATGGAGGGAACCAAGGTATGTAACTTTTGGTACCAAAACCAAAATGAACCAGGGAGCGAGATATCTATTGCTAAAAGACACGTCAGATGCTAGGCACAAAAGGATGAATAGGTCCATATTTGAAGGATACCTACGTGATTTGTAGGAGACCATCAGCAACATGTGGAGACTAACACTAGAGGTTGTCGCACAATTTCAGAACATCTCCAACTTCAAGGCCACACGACATGCGATGTGGATACAAACGCGGAAGGACCCCGATAAGCAGTGGTTACAAATGCACTACTATATCATAGAGGGAAACATAGACATGGTGATCAAAGACTGGGAAGATGAATGGAAGATTCTAGTCCTCATCCAAGACTTGCTGGAAAGGATAATGTAGGAAGAGGCAACGTAGGGAGAAACACAACCTCAAGAAGTCCCAGTACCTAGGAAATGAAGGACGAGCCAGGAAAATACAAAGAAAACAAATGACGGGGAAGCTGAGACAGGGACCCATAAGGGGACAAAGAACACTATGCAGCTGACTCAAGCATAGAAAAATCAGTCTAAGGCAGCATAGGGGACCGCACCAAATCCAAACTCACAGGAACCAGGCGGGAATAAGAGGCCAGCCATGCAGATAGGAGGGGCACGCAAAAAAATGAAGGCGCAAAGAACACCTCCATAATTTACGATCACGGAGGGTGATGAAGGAATGATAGCCTGAATGGTCCAGGATTGTCTAGCTGAGGATTTTAACAATTGTGCACACCACAGGGACATGATTCAATAGGAGCTGGCAGACATGCGATAGTTCCTCAAGAAAATTGGGGAAGTACAGACAATAGGAAACAACATGGAAACAGGTTCATCGACACCACAGAGAGAAGAAATATTGGAAGAAGGAGAGTGATATCCAGTCCATACCATACTGTAGCTGAACCCAACATTCCACATTACACCCAGTATGTTGCGCATGGACAAGAGCGTGAGGAAAACACCCTTGAAGGACTTAAGCCAAATCCAACTGGTATTTCCATGGATACCATCCAGGGCTCTACACAAGTTGCAGGTTAGGGTAAACCATGAGGTACAGTCTTGGGCATGCACAGACTTAGCAGGATTACAACAGGAAACATAGAAGCGGGACGCGTTGGAAATAATCTATGAGTAGGATAAGCTCAAAACTCAAGAGTAAAGGGAGCATAGGAATAGATTGGAGTAGAAAGTTGCAGGAACATACGAGAAGATTTTGAAGACCACCCAGACGGATGAAATCACAATAGTAGAAAATATTAATCAGATTGCATAGGTAATTGATCAATATCAGAAGGAGATCGAGAGTCTCCGATAGTATCTCACACCATGCACTCCACCAGTAGTAAAGGAGCAAAGGAAGTAGGAGGCAATGACGCAGCTGCAGGAGATAGAGCGACAAGTTAGCACAACAACTGACTTGTTCGAGAATGTAGCACAACTTTGGACAAAGCTAGAGGAGGATCATAAAGTCTAGAAGTGGGACTAGGAAGAAGAAATGATAAGCGTATCTATCCAGGACCTCAAGAAGAGGCAGAAGACAATGTCCATCATAGAGCGCATCAAAGGGGGGTAGGACATGAAGAAACTGCAAGAAGAACTCACCAACATGCAAACACAAAAGAAAGAGCGTCAGACTCAAATGGAACCATTTCAAGAGCGGGTAGCAGAAGTCATGGAATATACATAGGAAGACAAGACATATATGGCACAAATCTAGGTAAAGTGCGTGGAATGGATCAGTGACGAAATTGCAGTCCAGATAGTGGACATGCTCAAGGAGAAGACTGTGCAGGCACAAACACAAGTAGTAGAGCTCAAAGAAAAGTTCCAAGCGGTCACCAAGAGATCGAAGAATTGTGTTCGCTGGCTTGGGATGAGCCACATGTCAGTGTTGGGGGCCTGTTGGAAGCAGGCCAAAGAGGAAAAGAAAGACAATTTTTGGAAATAAATCATGCACAAGGAAAGCGACAGCTAGAAGGAAGAACAACACACACACACATATAGAGAAGACCTAATGATGGTAGGGTTAGGGTTTTGGTAATGGATTGTAATGGCTAAAGAGCCAGAAAATGTAAAAATATAGATACTTAGGTATCATAGGGGGTTTG
>ML777170.1:1006304-1076974 GCA_009831015.1 Picea engelmannii | reverse complement strand
GTGAGTCGATGTGTTATGTAATATTTTGCTGTGTGACCTAATTTTGTAAGATGTTGAGCTAGAGAGGACTGGGAGGGTAGATCATGAGGATTGGTTCGTAGGCTGAGGATCCTGGTGCGATCTAGTTTGCCTCATATAGATCTTACGCGACTGAGGAGAATTATAACGCGCGCGACGCTGTAGAGAAAAAATGACTATAAAAAAAGAGACGAGAGCAAGATATTTGTGGACGTAGACTAGGAGGGGTGAACCATGGTAACATCTATGTTATGATCTTGAATTCATGTGTGCCTTTATATCTTTTAAGTGAATATTGATGTACTGAATGAATGAGCTATTATATTTCCTGTTTATGTGTAACTGACAGTACATTTTGGTTACAAGATTTAATAATGATTCAACTTACATTCTTCTATCTCCCAGTCAATCCTAGGCTGTAAACACTTGAGTATTGTAGCCACCCGTTAAAGTTATCTCGGGTGAGACTGCGTAGTGCATTCTGTGTGTTGTGTTGCCTTCTAGTCTACCAGGAGTGTCGATAGTTTTAGAGGCTTTGTTGGAAACCCGAAAAGACATGAAACCTAGGTCAATAAACTCAGATAGAATAGAATAGTAACCAACAACCACCAATGACTATTTCGATAGACATTCATTGGTGTTGTGCCAGGGGATTTTTTGGAAGTCACACCACTTCCTAGTGTCATTCTTCATCTTTCCTTTACCCTTGTTGTCTTGTTTCTTCGAATGGTTGTTGGTTAGGTCCGTCTTTATCGTGCTTTGGTTGTTTCATATTTATAGACCCAAATTCCCATTTGTTTTGGTGCCTAAATTTATGCTTGATTTTGACACCATATCGATAGGAATCCCCCAATGATGAGATGTTTAGGAAATCCATTTTGGTTTGGATGTACATATGCAGAGCCCCACGATATTTCAGAACCAGATATCACTCAAAGTCCTTGATAACCAACTTGGTGCGCAAGGTATGGAAATTATTTGTGAACTCTAACACTCTTTGGCTCTTCTCTTGTCGTAGTGTGGTCCATCTCATGTACTGGTCTTCATATTTATCAACAGGATAATACTATTCTTTGACCGCATCCACAAAAAATACCAAGTGGGCTCGGCCCCATAGATTCCAGATTCCTCTATGGAACTTTGCTCCCAGTAAGTTTCCCACCAATGTTTGACATGGGGGAGAGCCTTGAGGAGTGCGAAGATGATCTTTTCCATGTTGATTTTTTTTTGAAAAGAGAAATAACCTTCTAATATATTTAACCATTTTTCTAGGGCGTCCGTATCTATTTGACCTTCAAATATGGGAATATAAAAATTAACTTGTACCTTGAAGGGAGAGGTTCCTCCAAAATGGTATCTTGATGAAGATGTGCATGTTGCTATTGGCAGGAATTGAAGAATGTGTGCAAAATTCTCGATCATTTCGTCTCTTTGTCATGTGAGAGCTTGCTCAAGAAACAGGTTAATAGAATCTTCTTCTCCACCATTTTTCTTTTCTACCTCCATCGAGGGTTTCTTGGGTGTGTGAGAGTGATTTTCCTCAAGAGAGAAAAACTCGAGACCCAACTGGCTATACTCAGACCTTGTCGGGGACATGGGATGAAAAATTATCAAGAGCATCCTACTCTGCTACCATTGATTTGGATTATGTTCAAAACGAAATGAAAGCATAGAAATTACAATGAAATACTCATGAAGCTTGCCAGAAATAGAGAAATACAACAATACTTGATTTATATTAATGAAAGAATTGTAAAGAGAGTGTAAAAATACAGAGTGAAAGACTTGTTAGAATGGTGGAATCTTTATCTTTGAGAAGCGATGTGAAGACAATGCTCATTCGCCAGAAGATGATTATAATGAGGCTTTGAAGGCCCTTTTATGTTAAACATGAATTCCAAAAACCTAACCCTAGGAGATGAAATGCCAAAAGTCATGTGGGCCCCATTTGGGTAAGTTAGTACATTAACTTCCTGGGGTCATAATGTTTGCATATGATCTCCATTTTAGGCACGTGATAGCCTATTGGAAAGGTATTTTCGAGAACTAGGCATTACACCGTCAAACTTTGACTCCGTCTACAATTTTACTGTGGCAAGCCAAAATAACACTTTTTAGGGCCCCAAAATGGCCATTGAAGTACAACAAGATGTGCTGACATGAAAACATAGAAAATAAGCCATTTGGATTAGGTGGGAGGCCACCAATATCCACCTGGAAGATGTGTAGGGATGTAGACATCCCAGGAAGTGTAGAAGCCACAATTACAAAGAAGTACAGAAGAACGTGTTGAACTAAAAACTTGCAAAAGGAGCCAGTTGGAACAGGCGGGTGGACACCAATATCCACCTAGATCAGATATATGAATATTTTTTTATTAATATCATTTATATTCCCTAAGTGTGATCATTTCCCAAGATACCCAAAATCGTCTTGGATATGGAGAGTGGAATTAATATGCTAACCAATTTTCCAATAGTTGTAATAAATGAGAGATCATGTATCACAGTGATATTTATGAATGCATTCACACTTTTTGTTATTAACAGTAATTAATTTTTATTTTTTTTGAAACACGGGTTTTCCTGTGTTTTTTACTTACTAAAATATCCACACACACCACACTTTTGTTTTTATTTTGGAGTGTTTTTAATTTTGTTCACAGTAGATCGCTCTACAATTCATAGAAAAGGTTATGTGATCTTGCACATTTTCAATTTCTTTCACAGTAGATCGCTTTGCACAACAATTTGGACCGACCTTCTTCCTCCTTTCTCTAGAATGAACCATTCATCGATCAATGCCCTGTTTCAGGTTTGGATGGTTTGGCCCTGATGTCGCTCAGTCAACTGTATCAAGTGCAATGTCTCCAAATTTGGAATGAATCTTAGTGAAGCTAGTTGAAACTACAATAAATATGAAGATATTCAAATAATTTTCACCATAGAGGAGGTCAATTAGGAGGAAGGTGAAATGCCTATCCGCACTTGTGCTTTTTCAGAGAATAATTCATCACTGAACAAAAAACTACGAGTTCCTTCCAATTTGACAGAAAGGGGAAAGGTACGATCGATCTTATTTTCTTCATATTTAACGTGATTTGTAGTTGTCAAACTTATTCAATCCTTGCAAAATAGATCCATGAGAGGGTAGGTGTTTACCCAATCTCATGGATAACCCCAACCTTCCTTCGTATTTATCTTTCTAGGGCTATGTGTTATAAATTTTGTGGAGATATGAAATCTATATATCTTCCAAACTGATAGGAATACATTGATTTTAGTGCTGCTACAATGTAGTCTGATGGGATTTACTCAGTGAATAATTTTAAAATTTTGAGGTCTTGTGCATATTTTTGGCCTAGTAAATCTTTAAAAATGGAGAAGTGATTTTAGTGCTTTCTCAGCTGCCCTATACAGTGCCATAGACACATGAAGAATGTCCTTTTTATTCTCATGTTTAATTGAAAATGCATATTTTTGTTTTGAAAAACAAAGGATGGAGAGATATTGTGTTACAATTCCATGTCTTGAGCCTCTATGATAAGGGTCACAACATTGAGCCTACTATTAAACACTGAGTGCAAGGAAATGTCATATCATTTTGCAAATTTTTTTATTATAATGTGGTCTACAATTTTAAGAGAATTTTATATGCATGTTGAAAAGCATATAAATCAATATTGTGGTGCATCCCTTATACATATTGTTGTAATATGTTGGTATTAAATTTATTTATGTGTGTTGGATTATGTTATTGGGGAACAAGTTGTGCAAACACCAAATCCCTTCAATTTGGTGAATTTTCTCAAACTTTCATATCTAGTATGAAATCACTATGTCTTAAAACAAGTATAAACACTTTGTCACAACTTTAATCATTCCACCATTGGTCTATGACAACTTTCAATGTGAAATAGGAAAAAATACAAATGTTACAAAGGTGGTGGCACATGAGTGGAGCTTTTCCTGAAACCCCCTAGCACCATGGAAATCCTTATATATTTCTTGGATAACCATATTTTTTAGGAAGTCAAACTAAGTTGGCTCATAAACATTTTGGTTGTTATTCAACAATGTACATAATAAATACACAATTAGTTGGCACTTGAACATGGACAAAAATATGCTCTGAATTTTCATTACCAATGCTTAAAGGAAGAAATATATTAAACATCAAGACATATAAGAATTCCATTTTAGTTACTCAGCAATGTTGTTGAATTGAATTTCTTGTTAACGTTTTCCTATGGATCCTTTGTATCTTTCTTCCAGTGAAATGGGAACTCGTAGATCTTTAGGAAAGTTTGAAACTATTATAGTTGATAATTCAAAGGATGAACTGGATAACTAGATCAAATTAAATGTGTCCATTGGATCTTGGGTTACTTTGCATCCATCAAGGAATCGAATTTGGGCAAATAAAAGAATAATAAATGATTTAAAAACCCATTGGAAAGGTGTAATAAGGACTTTTAAGAAGAGACAACAGGGTGAAAAGGTGGAGAAGGTGCTCATAAATCATGTGTATGAGCGCAAGGACATCCTCAAAGATTTTGTTTCCAACCAAGAAAATTTTCCTCAAATTGGACTGAAATGTAAGGGCTCATCATTTTATAAGCATTGAATATTTTTTCTAATTTCATATTCGAGTATTAAAATATGAATTCCCTAGCTTAAATTCATGCTTAATGTTGTTTATATATATATTTTTTAGGTTTGTGAATTTCGGATTTTGAAGAATGGCAGACCGTGGAGAGTATTACCAATATTTTACGTGTTTTTCATTCAGAAATAGGAGAGATAATGTATGAGGGAAAAAATTCCACATCATTGATGGAAGATGGGGTCTAGTTTAATAAGTAAAATTACTTTTTTCCAAGTGGTAAAATGAATTGAGGAAGCCAATTTACCCACACTACGTGAAGTTGTATTACCAAATTCTAATCCAACATTAATTGATTGCATACGTTCAAAATTAGTTCTTGAAATTCAATCTGGTATGCAGGAGAAAGGAGGTGCATGTAATCATTTTAGTATGCAATTACCATTTTTGGTTTTTTCTAAAGTGTTCAAGGAAGAAGACTTGATTCAAATGACTAAGAAGACAGATTCTTGCACAGACCCATTTGACATGTTATTATGTAACTTATTTTACTTTGGATGGAATACAAGATTACATCTTTTGAATGAAGAGCCAATAAAATGTGTGTTGAGTGTACAGACACTTTGTTTTAGGTAATGTTTTACAATTATGATTTTTCCTTTTCTTTGATTTTCACAAAGTTTTACATCACTTTATAATTATTTTTTCAACCTCTTTAGCTTGTAGATATTCAATACTGAGACAAACTCTCTATGTCTCTTTTAAGTTTAAATTTTTTAGGCTGATAAGGGATAACATGGAATGGATTTGGATGCAAATGGAACAAGAAAAAAATGATGGAACCCATTCTCCAATGATATCCGTTGATGTTTTGAAGGATGGTGCCCATTTCAAAACATTATCCTTGGAATAAAACTGAACTTTATTTGAAGTTAGAAGACACCTTGAATTCGAAGAGGAATCAAGCCCCGAGGAAGACTTCAAATTTATTCACAATGAAAGAAGGGTGAGAATTTTATAGTTTATTTATGTTTGTTCATTTTATAAAAAAATTCTTACTTGTTAATGATTTCCTTCAGGTAGGTTGGTAAAAGACGAGAGAAGAACATCATGTGCAAAAATTTCATTCATCCCAATACATTAGAAATTCGAGGAACATAACACAAGGTGAATACTATCCAACTATACATTAGGTGATCACTATATTTTAGAACTAATTTTCTATTTTCCTACTTATTTATTTTGGCAATAGAAGGTATGAATTTTTTCGTTGAGTTTCTTTCACATAATTGTTATTACTTGTTTTTTATTACTACATTTCTAGGAAAATTCTTAAGAGACTCAAGTGTTCAATTTTGTTTTAACTCAATCATTTTTCATGAAATCTACAAGGAAAGAAATGGAGAAGTGGATGGAATTTCAAAGGTTGGTCTACAATTGGAGAATGGGCAATGGCATACTCAAGATCTCAAGGATAGCCAACACTCTGAATATTTCCATCACAATTTTTTTGAGTTTATTCTTGATAGAGGATCATATAGTGTTGTTGATGTATCATATATTTAGGAGGTCTACTGGTTTATTTTAATTATCTAGACAAAATTGTTAAAACCATTTTGAGAAATCTATGTTTAGAACTCTGAGTGTTGTTCAGGGACAGATTTTTTGCTCCCTTGTGGAAGCCAACATTTGTGATATTCTAGACTATAAAGAAAATTCCAAAAGTGAAGTTGTTATTTCCCTCTCTTTTTTTAACATGATAGAAATGTTTAAATGCATATACAAAATGTAATTTTATCTTAATATGAATAAAATATGGTTTTTTTTTAGGAAACAAAACATGTATTCTACACCAAGTTATCTATCTGTTTCCATAAATTATGAATATATCACATCCTTTATGCATGAAAATCCAATATACATAGTATATACATATCTCAATTTATAGTCCAAGACAATGTTTGCAACTTCACTACATAGTTTTAATCCTATAGGAGCTCTCAAATAAAATACAAGCTTTTGCAAACTTCTTAAGCTATAACAATGCAACATACTAAAATATTTCAAAAAATTCTCAACCTATAGTTATGCGTTGATCAATAAGATCATATAGATTTCTAAAGCTATAATCGTTCTTTTGATGGGCCAAAATGACCCATTCAATCAGTTGAGGGAAAATGCCCAATGGAAGGTCCCAATTAGACCCACTCTCGCTTGGAGTAGCGTTTCCGACCAACTTTTGGCATGGTTACCAACTAACTAAAATATGAATCTGCGAACCAGAGGTTCTTAGATGAATTAAAAATAAGATAAAAGAAGGAAACATTGCTAACTAAAATTAAACTAAGAGGTATAATTATTATTCTAAGATGTGGTCTCTAAACTAATACTATTTAAATTAATCTATCTTGATCAGGAGCAAACTAGAAAAATAAATGAATATAGTGAATAATGCACATTACTTGAGTAGAATAAATTAATGACACAAGTGATACATAAATTTGATAGGATAATCCGTTAGAACCAAAGAATTGATAAATTTAACGACATTATACTATTGTTGTACTCATCCTGAAAACCATGATAACTGCAAACATTAATTTAGAAGTAATTCATCAACTAAAATTCATAGACTAAAAACAGAGAGATTTTTAAACATAATAATCTCATTCAGACAGATCAGTACCATAATCTTCAAATTTAGAAGTCTCTTAGATTCAAATTATCTTGTAGTAAAAATGCTATTGTGCTAGCTTTAAAAACCAAAATCCCTTTCAAATGGGAAGAACTCCCTTTTTATAGTGAGGGGAAAATTCTTACAATCTTTCTTCTTGGCAATAATAAAAATTAGGAAAGTTTCACAAAATTATTCCTCATATTGCATAATAGATTACAATATCAACAAAAAACAACATTTGGAAAGAACTGTGGAATTTTGTAATCATGACGTGGTCCGCTCCTATTGTTGGTCTTGATATTCTTTTCAAGTGGGGGGTAGTCATTTAAAATTCTCTCTATTTTTCTTGATTGCAATATCTCTAAGAGAGATTCTCTGTTACAGACTTTTGCAGACACTTCTTGACATAACTGCTCCGTCATGGATTTTACAAAGGATTGAATATTATGGGTGAGACAGATAGGAAACAACAGATGCTCTTCTATTGATTTTTTTTCAAATAGCATAATATCTTGAATTTTGTCTTGACTTTCTTTCTTTAGATCTTCCATTTCCACCACCCTTTTGCTGACATAAGTCATTTCATCTATAGACTGCAGCGGTTTTACCCCTGCCTCTACGACGAGATCATTAGCTTCTTTCCATAGTTGTGCACATGTGTCAACATCTACTCCTTGGGTGGAGAGAACACTCATGAAGAGGGTTTTTCTAGTGTCGAAAATCATTCAGTACTTGAGTCTTTTTCTTTTCAAATATACTGGTAGGGAGGTTGGTGGAGGTTGGTGCAAGTCCCGCCAATTAAACATTTCCTCAAAATTCTTGCTAGCTTCCCGATACCTTCCTTGAGTCTCTATCAAAGTGTTCTGAAAATTAAGTTGTTCTTGTCACTCCAACTATATGTTGATCAACAAATTAAGGAGTTCATTCCTTTCTGTCACTAAATTTTCACTGGAAGCCAACACTTGTGATTTGATGGACTCCATGGTACATGTCGAGGCTCTAGTATTTTCTAGAGCGGAATTGAGTTTATGTTTTTCTACTTATAACTCATTCCTATGGGTGTCTCGTAGGATTTGCATACTCTTTTCAAACTCTTTGTTCAAGTGGTCTCTTTGTTTCTGTAGGGCACCATTGATCTTACCTAATTTTAGATCTTCAACTGCTTTGATAGTTTCCTAGATATCTATGGTGAATTGGTCTTTTACGTCTTTCAACTCTGTTTCTAGCTCTACTACTTGGTTCCTGGAAATTTTCAGGGCATTATTTACCTCCATCACAGATGAGGCATTTAATCCTGCAAAGGCATTGAGTGTTGAAGCTACTTGGACCGTGTTTTCTTCAGGATTAGGCTCGAAATTCCACTCTAATATCCTTCTTGCATATGACCTATACTTGGTTTCTTATCCTCTCTTTATTTTTGTCGATCTCTTTTTGATGCTTCTTGTTCTATTGTCGGAGTAGTAGCCTCCAATAGCGACTACAGATCCTTCAAAATTGAGAGCTTGGGAAGAGAGGGAGGAATCTCCTGGTATGGAGCTTATGGGGGTGTACTTCAGAGAAGGTATATTCAAAATTCCTAAGTTTGGTGTCAACGGAGTGCCTGGGGTCTTGTTTAAATTTTGCTTAAAAATCTCATCAACTTTCCTCTTTGATTCAGCCTCATCGGCCAATCACTTCGCCTCTTCCTCTTCAACCAGTTTCCTGGCTTGTGCTTTATTATCTAGCCTCTTGGATTCTTCGTCCTCTGCTAACTTTTTAGTTTATTCTTCTTTCTTCTTTTATAGAGTAGCCTGATGTGTCACACGCTCATGTTCTTTCCTATTCTTCTCCTTAGTCTGTCTTCTTTGATAATCTAGCTCATCTTGGAGTGTTTTCTGTTCAAGATATTTTTCTTTTTTGGTATTCTCCCATTATTTGGCATTTCCTCTATCTTGTTCTCACTGACACAAATTTTAGAATTGGGATAAAGTTCCCATATTGAATTCTTCTTGTTCGATATCAAGTTCTCTCTTTGCAGCATCATTGTGCAATTGGTGCAAGACTTCATCATATGAGAATAATCCTTTAAATTTATCCTCCTCAAAATCAACAACATGGATATTTTTATGAGTGAGGACAATAGACCTGACATGACTGATATCCATCTCGTGAGGATTGTGGCCTTTAGGATCACTCGAGCACATGATTAACTCTTGTAAGGTCTCAACTTCCTTCCTTGCATGTTGAGCATTGGAGATTAAATGACTTCCAATGTGGAAAGGGAAGATTGGCCAAAACCTTTTACTACTAGTTTTCAAAAGTGTTGTGATGCCAGACCCCATCGTTTGGTACATTATTTCCCTCATTTGGCCCAAGATGAAATAAGGCAAGATATGTGGGGCCCCGGTGGTCCCATAAACCATGACAAATGAGTAGTAATTGTAAAAGAACCAATCAACCACCCCTTTCATTCCATTTCTAGCCTCAAAAGAGATCATGTGTTTGGGGAAGCCGAAAAGGAAGGAATGCAGAGGGGAAAGAAATACATTTCAAATATCATAAAAATGTTGTCTAAAATTGATGCTCCATAATTGGGAACAATAAACATGAATGGGGGGCTGACTTCGGTCCCAATTCCATCCCAATTCAGGAATTTGTACCGAGGAACAAATGGGGTTGATCATATATACAGACATATAAAAACATGGTTTCTTCATACCTAGTAGATTCCTTGCATGTAGGCATATGTTAAAGGCTAGGATATCTTCCCAGTTGAAGATTTGTCCCATTCGAATGACGGTGTGTGCCAAAGGTAACCAGTCAACTTGGAAGTGTGTACTCTTTTCTTCCCCTTATAAACGACAGAGCATGGCCACCAGCAACTTGTAAGGAGTTTTAACCATGTGGGTGGGGACCAATTTTTTACCTTGTTTAAGGGTTTCATATTCGTCCACCCACCAGTGTTTCATCTGTTTTCTCGGTCCTTTTCTTTCCTCCTAGAAGCCTTTTGAGAAAGGTTCAATCAACGAGAAAGTGAGAGCAATAAGGTGATATATGGAGCTAATATCCTCTGGTATGAGAGATGCTACTCACACCCCCTTCTTTCTCATGATGTTTGTCATGGAAGAGTCATATTTCCTGAGGAACCACTGTGCTACCTCATTTTATGGGAATAGTTGTGGCCTAGAATCTACCAGGTGGATACCGCTTTTAAGGATATTTTGGTACACCTATAAAAATTAGTTGTCTTCAGGAAACTCTGTAGAGTCGAATATCATGTGGATCTTTTCAAATCTGGGGCAATGGTCCTTGCTAGTGTGAGGAATCGTGCCATTCATCAAAGTTTCGACTGATCGAGATGATTATTCAGGGTCTGTGGCACCCAGGAAGTACACCGAACTTCTATATCTTTTGGGGTTATGGCTCGCCATGACAAATAACCAAATTATCATGCAATAACATGTCAAAAATAATATCATCTTATCTTAAGTAAAGAATTAGCTGTAATAATAAAAAAATGGTTAAGCGATACAAAATGAAGGTTACCGGTAAACAAGGAGTTGTTGTAACAAAGTAGGAGATCTCAGTAAGAAAGGGAATCTAGCTGAAAAACAAACTTTGCAGATTGTGTTTAGAAATATTATGGTGCAAGCTATGTTCTGAAAGGGTTTTTTTTTATAACTCACAATGCACATCCATCTAGCATGAGTATGCCATAACTCAAGTTTGTATGAGGATCTTGCTAAATCTGTTCTTAAATTTTCTCGTTGATACATTTAATCTATGTAATCAAATATTATTAAGACAGATAGATACATTGATTTGGGCATTGGGGGTAGTGCTACACCAAATCTTCGAATAAGATCGTTATTAGGGTTGAGCCTTTAGAGTATGAGAGATCATGGTTTTTTCAAACTCTGAAGGGAATGGTATTGAAGGCATATTCCCTTATACATGGACCAGTGGGTGGGCCTAGTGCGTCAACCAATAAAAAGTGATACAGAAAGAGGTGGGATCCATCGAGGTATTGGCATCGGGGTAAATCAGGATGAGGGTGGAATTAAAACCCGAGGGAAATGTATCGACAAAATATTCATTGTTTTTGTTAGAAAGGCTTGTAAAAATATGTGCTTTATAGGATTTTGGGAAATGGTTGTCCGAGGTTTGAAGGATGTGGAGACATTTGAGCTCTGATGAAGACGATATCAAAGAATATTATTTTTTCCTAGGAGAATGTGTGGGACACACGTGAGAAGGATCAAGAGGCCATCACAGTTTTATTTTTGGAGTTCGATAAGATTAGGCTTAAAAAGGCTTCTGACAAGGATGGTATTGAATATTATATTCCTTCGATACTTTAGAAACATTATTTTGTCTTGAAATCAATAAAATTAACTCATTGGAGAACAATAATATGAGAATTCAAAAGTCCAATCTTCGGATGCCACTCGGGGAGGTGGTCGTTTGATAGGTAATAACAAACCTTGGGGCTCCGTGAAAAGAAAACAATGTAAGAGTCAGGGTGATCGGAGTGTGAAGATAGGAGTTTAAATTAATGCATTGAAAAGGGGACTCCGACGAACACGATCCTGAAACGTATTCGAGTTAAGCTTGGTTTATCTTAGAGAAGTACGGATGCAAGTCTTGTAGGGTAAAATATAGGTGCAAAAGAAAAGAGAAAAATATTTTAGGGACCCATATAATTTAAAAATATGGGGGTGTTGTTGTGAAATGACCCACAAAAAATGGCGACTTACTGGAAAGAACAAGTTATCTCTGGGTTCCAAAAAGAGAGAGCGACTTCAATTATATAGAAGCAAAAATTTACCCTTTAAAAGTCCATTCAACACCTAGCTTAAGGACCCCACATTCAATGGTATGTATGCAAGACATAAATAAAAACATGTTATCAATGATCTTCCACATAATTCAAGTGATCATTTTTGGGAAGCTTCATAAATCCATAGTGAAATTGCGAGAGTGACACCACAAAGACAAAAATTTGGTCAATTGTTGTAGACCGAAGTGTTTTCTTCACCTCTCTTTCCTGGAATTGCTTCATTGTCAGCGAGCATCCATAGCCCCAACGAAGATACCTCAGTATCATAGAAGCATGGCCCCATTTCCAGCAAGTGTTCATAGCCCCGACGGGTTTACTTGTACTTTCTATGCTTCTAATAACATTTTCAACTTCCTCATGATTATACTTTTGAATCCACCTTTTAGATATAGAATTTAGATATTGTGACTGGAATATAGGTGACGATAAATAGGAAGTGGGGTGATACGAGATTTACTTTTATTTTCTAGTCTCAGTCAACAAATTGTCTTCGTGGGTCTGTAAACATGAATCACCGATACATTTTAAAACTAGGAAATAAAGGGCAAAGACACTGAATTTATGTGGAAGATAATGAATTCAGGATCTTTCAGGAAACTTGAAAGGAACATCAACAAGACCCTAGAGTGGTCACATAAGAGTGAATAACAGATAGAAACCATCGAAAGGTACAAAATTTGAAGGTCGACAGATTTTCTTTTGGTACAGATGAACAAGTTCCTCTTTTCTGTGCTACCATTTGTTAACAAGGATAAAGCTGGATTTTTGATCGATTAAACAATCAACAATAGAAAGGTACTTGTTGGAGAGGGTTCTTAGACAGGTCTTAAGGTCTTGGGTCCCTGATGCGAAAAAAAAATGGCTGGTCTAGAGTAATAGAAAGTGGGAGGGTGTTATTGTAAACTAGAAAGGAAAAAAAAAAAGGAAAGAACAAAATCAATCAACGGTCAGATTATTGAAATGAAAAATAAAATAAAATAAACTACAACTGAAAGACTACTATGTATAGAACCACATCACTGTAGGTGATCAAGAGAAGTATTTCTTCAGTATTTGGCCATTGACAGGGAGTTCCTCCTCATATCCCTATAATGTTTTGAGCCTGAAAGTACCGGGACCTATTTTCTGGTGGATCAAATAGGGTCCTAGCCATAGTTTTTGGAATTTGAAGTGTTTTCCTTTAAGTTAATTTTATTTTTCGCACTTGAGAACAAGGTCTCCTTCTTGAAAATATTTGTTTCCTACATTTGATTTATCGAACCATTTTTTAATTATTTCTTGGTGTTGAGTCAAGTTCATCTTAGGTTTTTCCCTTTCTTATTGAAGGTTTAGCAACATATTTAACCTTTCTTGCATTATCGGATAGGATTCATATTAGACAGATTGGGCCAATTATAAAGCAGGTAGAAAAGTATGGGTTGGAACTATGGCTTCCTACTCATAAACTAGGAAAAAGAGGGAGTTACCAATGGATGAATTGGGAGTCACTCTATCAGCCAAAAGAGAATTCTAAAGATAAAGATGCCAATTTCTTGAGGATTTTAATGAGGTTCTTATTAGTGGACTCTGTTATACCATTTCCTTTTGGATAGTAATTCGACGCTGAGTACTTAACCTTGATTTTTTTTATCGAGAGTGAATTCAGTAATTTTAAGAGAAGAAAAATACTTGGCATTATCAAAAAGTAAAAAGTTTGGAATTCCAAACCTGGTAATAATGTGTGATTCAAGGAATGAAATCACCTGATTTTCATTGATGGTTTTCAAAGGGATTGATTCACTCCATGTGGTGAAATAATCACTATTCATCAAGATGTATTTATGAAAATGCGATGATTTTGGATTGATCTCCCCGATAAAGTCCAACCCCCACTGCTGAAAGGGGCATTTGATGATGATAGGTTGCAAGGGTAAAACAACTTTATTTTCTCTGTCGAACATGGTTTGGAACTGTTGGAATTTCCTTGCATATGCATGAGCATCTTTGAATAAGGAAGGCCAATAATATCCTGCCCTGAGGATTTTGTGTGCAGTAGTATCCCCACCGTAATCTCCTCCCACAGGTCTGTCATGGAGCTCGGACATGACTTTCTCAACATCCCTTTTCTCCAGGAATATAAGGAATACACCATCATAATTTTTTCTGCATAGAATTCCCTGTATCATCTGGTATTGGGTGGATTTGAGCCTTAAATCCCTTTTCTTCTTGGGGTCCAGATAATGTGGATCCAATCCATGAGTCAGGTAATATTTCATTTCACAGAACCATGGGTTTGAAACGACTGGGATGTAAATACTTCTTTTTCAAATAGCTCAGAATCTTGGTAGAGAGCATCTTCATGAGACTCAACAAAAGAGAATTCTGCAACTATTTTTCATAACCCTTGTCCTTTAACGATCTTTGCAAGTTTGATCTCCAGGTCATATTCTTGTAGAGCTATAATCCAATTTTCTCTTTTTTCTGCCAAAACTCTTTGTACCAGGAGGTTCTTGACAACTGGGTAAGGAACAATAACCTTAATTTTAGATTTGAGTAAGAATGGTCGAAAGTGTTTAACATCTTTGAAAACCGCATATACATGTTTATCAACTTCAGGACAATTCAACTCAGCTCCTTGTAGGCTTGAAATCATAAAATCCATAGGAAACTCATCTCCTTTCGAATTCTTTTGTGTTAAGACCGTCACAAAGGCGATATGGGAGGAAAATGTGTAGAGGATGAAATCTCGATCAAAATATACTCAAAAGTAACAGTGATTTAATAATATATTCTTTGAGTTTGTCGAAATCCTCCTTCTCATTATACCCCCATCGACTAAATTCAACATTCCTTTTTATCATATCTTGTAGGGGTTTTATTACCTTGGAAAAACTGGGTATGAACTGTCTTACAAAATTTATCCTTCCAAGGAATGCTTGCATAGATTTTTTGTTGTGAGGGGGAGGGATATTAGAGATCCCTTCAACTTTGTTAGGTTCAATCCACATACCATGTTTGGAGACGATGAAACCAAAGAGTTTTCCTTCATTCATGACAAAAATGGATTTATTTTGGTTCAGAGAGATGTTGTATCTCCTGAATCGATTGAATACCTTATTTAAGTGAGATATATGGTCCTATTTATTCTTCAAGAGGATGGCTACATCACCTAGGTACACTACCACACATTCTCCCAGGAGACCTCTAAAGGAAATATCCATGGCTCATTGAAAAGTGGCTTGAACGTTTATTAGTTTGAAAGGAATATTCCTATAGGAATATGTTCCCCATTTGGTTATGAAAGTTTTCTTAAGTTGGTATTCATGAGCTACTAAGACTTTATTATTTCTTGAGAATCCATCTACTAGGGAGAGCTTTTCCGATCCGAGCACACATTGTAGAATTTGTTCGATGGGAGGCATAGGGTAGTTATATTTTTCTGAGGCTTTGTTTACATTTCTAAAATCAACACAAAGCATGATATCCCCATTCATTTTCCTAACTAGCACTAAGTTTGATACCCACTGTGTATTCCTTACTAGAAAAATGATTCTAGCCGCCAACAATTTATTTAGCTCTACTTTGACTTGACGTTCAAGACTGGGGTACATATTCCTCAAATTTTGTTGGAAAGGCTTGGTTTGAGTTTTCATGGGAATAACATGATGTATAATATTTTTATCATATGTCTTAAGGTATGCATACTTCCATGCGAATATGTCTTTATATTCTTTGACTAACTTGATGCATGCCTTCCTTTATTTAGGAGAACAATTTTTTCCCAGGCTAACGTTCTGAGGAGAAATCTTTGATCCCAGGTTTATTTTTTCAAACTACATGTATGAGTTGTTGGTCATGCAATTTGTTCCCTTTTGAATTTGTCTTGAAGGTCATAGGTTTGTTCTAGTCTGATCACACCCTTGGGGATATTTTTAGTCGGGCCCATTGCATTTTCTTCTTCGGAATTATCGTTATTATCAAAATTTATCATCATCTTGTTGGCCTTCATCTATGATAGAATCCTTGAAGGTATATTTGAGGTGTAGAAAATTAATGATTTTTTGGTCATCATCAAAGACCCTCCAACTTACGATATTGTTTGGAATTGATGGCCTGTACAAAATTTCAACAGAGAAGGAGTTAGGCATTAATCCATCTGAGGGTATTAATATAGACGCCACATTTGCTACCAAATCAATGCCATTATTCAATGATTGAGGAATGATGTTAATATTGAAATAAGTAAAAGATTCAATTAGCTCCCAAACCTCAGAATGATAATTTTTTAGGTGACTTTAAATAAAATGAATGGTGTTTTGTACCTGTCTGATGATGATTTCAGAATCACCAAATACCTTGATTTTTTCTTCTTTCAAGTTAGTTTCCTTTCTAAGTCCCTCTACAATGGCTTTGTATTCGACAATATTGCTGGTGCAAGGAAATTCCAATCTGCATGCAATTAACATTTTAGTACCTTTCGGGTCTTTTAGTATGCAACCCACTCCTACACCTTCCAAATATTTTGATCTATCGAAAAATAACGTCCACATATTAGGATCACTTTTTTTTTATTTCAAATGGTATTTTTGAATTTTCATATTTTTTGGTTTTAAAGAGGTTAGTTGAGTTAGTGAATTTTTAGGCATATCTCTAGAAACTATGTTAGTTTGTACATCAGGGGGATTGTTAGTTTGATCAACTATATTGTAACTAGGATCAATAATCTGGGTACAATGAAGGATTTCATATTTTGTGTTAGATTCCACAAGTGTTGATGGTTCAGGTGTGAAGTTCCCAAAAAACGTTTCAAATGAATAATTCCCAAGAATGGAATGATTGAACATCATCGGTTCATTCAGATCATTCAAATCAATAACATCTTTCATATACCTTTCTTTGTCGATCCTAATTTGGTTCATTTTACCATTGAAAGGGAGCCATAAATGGGACCTATCGGTAGAAAAGTAGCCATTTAACATGGCCGACCAATATCAGCTTAAGAGCATGCCATAGTTATATGGAATGTCCACTACTATTATAGCTATGGTTTCATGAACTTTTAGGTCAACATACATCCTGATCAAAAAAAATTTCAATTCTCCAATCACCTTAACTTTAGTTCTGTCTAACTGGATAATCTAAATGTTAGACGGTTCAGATTTAATGTTAAGCTTCTCACAGACTTTGAGAGGCATGAAATTAGATGAAGCTATTGAGTCCACCATGCAATTATGAACATTTCTATTGAAGACTTCAAAAGTGATGAGAAAAGGAGGGGTGTTGGACTCGGATCTTTCACCTGTAAAGGATGTATTAGTCGTGACCTAACTTTTGGATGGAGTACTGTTGTCAGATGAACTTACCTTTGTGATTCCTCTTTTGGTTCCATAGTTTGATTCCCGAATGCTAGGAGAAGTTTTACATTGCAATGTTCTGATGAAATTTTCTTGGATTTGTGGAATCATCATGAGTTCAAACAAAGAAATGTTGGCTTTTGTTTTCTTTAGATATTCTAAAAATTCATATTCCAATTTGGCCAAGGGTGTAGGAAAAATATTTTGTTTCTTTGTTTGATCTATTGTTTTGGGATTGGAAAAAGTATTCTTAGATGAATTAGGGGTAGTATTGGTTGAAAGAGAAGATTGTTTAGGAATAATGGTAGTGGGAGAAACAAGATTAGGGGTATCGTGGGTGTCATAGGGAATATTCTTACTGGCACTCCTAGTGGTTACGACATTTTGTGAGACATTCACTTCATCGGCTTCTTATTCATCTTCTCCAAACGATATGTCCCAAAATGATTTTAACTGTTGTTTAACCAGATCATCAGATTCCTAGGGTTGTTCTTGTTGTTCCCGACCTCCATCTCCCTCATTAGTGGTTTCATTCATATTTTATGTTGCCCAAGTTTGAAGGGCCTGGAAAATATCTTCCATATTGATGCCTTCCATCTTAGAGGGGTTTGTTTTGCTAGTTGGGGGAGTTTTACTATCTTTCTTGGGGGGGATCTTAAAATTTTTTTTTTGATTGGAATATCCCTCTCCATTACCCCTTTTTAGGTCAACCAAGTCGTTGGATAGATTTTTGATGATTCTTTCAAGAGATTCCATATACATCGAATTAAAGGGATTTTTATCTTAACCGGATTTAGATGTGAATATTTTACTTTTACTTTTATCTTTAGATGGTTTTGAGTTGGAACTACCCTTTAAACTTAACATAATGTTTTCAAATTTAAGGGCTTCTTGGAAGGATTCTTCTAGAGTATCCTTTTCATAATTTTTTACATACATGGACATGGATATGGGTAAACCATAGGTATAAAATTCAATAGTGACATCTTTAGTAGGTTTTGACACCCTTGGGATTTGTTTTAACAAAGTGAGGAACCATTGATTGTAATCGATAACTAATTCTTTTGAATCCATCTTGACTCTTGATAGTTTGGGAACCCGGGTGGATGGTGTTTTATTTTCCCCAAAGTTTTGGAGGAAAGAGTTTTCAAAAGTTCTCCAATTCAAAATGGAGGCTTCTTCTAGAGAGAAATACCACATCGACTCTTTTTCTTCGAAGGTAAGGGAAAATAGATGACAGCTGACATCTTCATGGTGAATGCTTTGTAGCCTAATAGAAAACATGATTTTTTTAATATGGTTCTCGGCTGAATCCTTTTTGTTGGGGTAAAATTTAGGTAGGAATTTCTCAGGGTGTCTAGGCATGTCATGTTGAATTTATGGTACAATGACTACATCAACAAACAATGAGGGCTAGTAGCAGGGAGGATTTTGGTTCACATTTTCTCCAGCCATGTTTAGGGGCTGATATACAATGACATGATAGGGGTTATATGTGAATTCACTCTCAGATCTGTCCCCTTCTTCGAAATTGTCCTCCGACGCATTTCTAGGGGTGTGAGGGGGTGAATCAGGAGGTGAGGGTGGTCTACCTCTTGCTCCACCGGCGAGTATATGATACTCAAGATTAAATTCTAAATCCTCGGGGAAATAATAAGTACTTTCAAGAACGTGATATTCAAGGGTCTTAACCGAACAATTTTATTGATAAGAGTAAGGGTCAACAAAATAGGGATCTGTATGTCAAAGGACTTCTTGATTTTCAGGTAGAGAGTAATATAAGGGAAGTTTTCTGGTCTGTCTGCTACATTGTCTATTCATTGCATGATTGGTTCGCTCGGTTGAGTGCCTGACTAAAGATTCGATCTCTGAGATAGTTAAGATATGAGGTTTAGGAGAAGAGAAAGATGTTTCAGGATGAGAGGGAACATGGTGAGTGTTGACCTAAGCTGGAGTGTTCACCGTATATTCTGAAGGGAAAACATTATGTTGGGAGTAAATTTGATGGGAATCAGTCGTGGAGGAAAATATTACTTGTGGGGAAGAATGGGAAGAATTGAAATTTCTATTTGTACCCATCCATTTTTGTTGCCCTCCTAGTGCCATTTCTGTTGACAGGCCAAAATGATCCATTCAACCAATTGAGGGAAAACACCTGATGGAAGGTCCCAATTAGACCCACTCTCGTTTGGAGTAACGCTTCTGACCAACTTTTGGCCTGGTTACCAACTAACTAAATTATGAATCTATGAACAAAAGGTTCTCAGATGAATTAAAAATAAGATAAAAGAAGGAAACACAACTAACTAAAATTAAACTAAGAGGTATGATTATTATTCTAATATGAAGTCTCTAAACTAATACTATTTAAATTAATCTACCTTGAGAAAACTAGAAAAATAAATGAACACAATGAATAATGTGCATTACTTGAGTAGAATAAATTCATGACATAAGTGATACATAAATTTGTCAGCATAATTTGTTAGAACCAAAGAATTGATAAATTTAATGACATTATAATATCGTTGTACTCATCCTAAAAACCATGATAACTGCAAATTGCAAACATTAATTTAGAAGTAATTCATCAACTAACATTCACAGACTACAAACAAAGAGATGCATAAACAAAATAATCTCATTCACACACATCAGTACCATAATCTTCAAATTTAGAATGTCTCTTGGATTCAAATTATCTTGCAGTAAAAATATTGTCGTAGTAGCTCCAAAACCAAAATCCCTTTCAAATGGGAAACACTCCCTTTATATAGTGAGGGGCGAATGCTTACAATCGTTCTTCTTGGTAATCATAAAAATTAGGGTTGTTTCACAAAAATACTCTTCATATTCTATAATATATTACAATATCAACAGAAAAAAACATCTGGAAAGAACTGTGGCATTATGTAATCATGATGTGGTTCGCTCCTATTGTTGGCATTGATGTTGTTTCCAAGTGGAGTAGTCATTTAAAATTCTCTTGAGTTTTCTTGATTGCAATTTCTCTAAGACCGAATCTCTGTTACATACTTCTACGGACACTTATTGACATAATTCATTCATCGTGGATTTTACAAAGGATTGAATCTTATGGGTGAGTCAGATAGGAAACAACTGATTCTATTCAATTGATTTTTCTTCAAATAGCATCAGATCCTGAATGCTTTCATGAATGGCTTTCGTTAGATCTTCCACTTGAACTACATTGTTGCTGAGAGAAGTCATTTCATCTATAAACTGCATTGGTTGTACCCATGCCTCTATGATGATATCATTAGCTTCTTTACACAGTTGTGCACATGTGTCAGCAACTACTCCTTGGGTGGATCAGACACTCATGAAGAGGGGTTTGTTGGTGTCAAAAATCATTCGGTACCTGAGTTGTTCTCTTTTCGAATATACTAGTAGGGAGGTAGGTGGAGGTTGGTGCAAGTCCTGCCAATTAACCATCTCCTCAAAATCCTTGATAGCTTCCTGATACCTTCCTTGAGTTTCTATCAAAGTGTTCTGCAAATTAAGTTGTTCTTGTCGCTCCAACTGTATGTTGATCAACATATTAAGGAGTTCATTCCTGTCATTCGATAATTTTTTGTTGCCTACTAGCGCTTGTTCTTTTATGGACTCCACGGTACATGTCGATGCTCTAGTATTTTCTAGAGAGGAATTGAGTTAATGTATTTCTACTTCTAACTCGTTCTTGTGGGTGTCCCATAGGATTTGTATAATATTTTCAAACTCTTCATTCAAGTGGTCTCTTTGTTCCTATAGGGAACCATTGATATTACCTGAATTTGAACCTTCATCTACTTTGACAATTTCTTGGATATCTATGGAGAATTGGTATTTTGCGCATTTCAACTCTGTTTCCATTTCTACTACTCAATTCCTAGAAATTTTTAGGGAATTAGTTATCTCCAAGACAGAGGAGGAATTTAATCTTGCAAAGTCATTGAGCGTTAAATTTGATTGGACCATGTTTTCTTTAGGATCAAGCCCAACCTTCCATTCTAATATCCTTCCTACGTATGACTTAGACTGGTGTCTTCTCCTCTCTTTCTTTTCTTCGATCTTTTTTCTATGCTTCTTGTTCTATTATCGAAGTAGTAGTCTCCAATAGCGACTACATATCTTTCAAAATTGAGAGTTTGGGAAGAGAGGGAGGAATCTCCTGGTATGGATATTATGGGGGTATACTCCATAGGAGGGATATTCACAATGCCTAAGTTTGGTTTCAATGGAGTGCCTAGGGTATAGTTTAAATTCTTCTTCAAAATCTTATCAACTTTCGTCTTTAATTTAGCCTCATCGTCCAATCGCTTAGCCTTTGTGATGCAGGAGCATTGCCAACAACAAGCGAGCGTGGGACAAATGCCAACGCATTTTGGCACATGATGAATTGTTTGAAATGTTTTGAAGTTTGATACGCCAAACATATATGAAATAGTTAAGAAAGGGCATACTTGTAGATTGTAATCAGACCTTGAGTGTCCCGCTCTCGTATGAAGGATTAAGAGGCATTTATGTTAGTAAATGTAAGTAGGTAGCTTTAAATTCTTAGATTACATAGTTTTAAGAGCTAGAGGGAAACAGGATATAGACACCCTCATATTGCATCATTTGTAACATTAGCAAGATTATCAATCAAGAGAGCATAGGAAAGTAGAAGCAGAGAGCTGTGTAGAGTAAAAACCCATGTACAGAAGTTTTGGATTAATATAAAGTTCTTTAGTTCAGACTCATGGTGTTTAATTGCTTCCTGTGTTTGTACATGTTGATTGATATATGATTTTTTACTCTTTGTTATGCATTTTCTTTGATATGTGAAGGTATGATTTCATATTAAATGTCTGAAATCTGAAGAGAGGGAGAGTAAAGAACGAGTTTCAATTGTTTCTCTGTCTGAGCGAGAGTTTTCCTACAAGGAGTGCAGCGAAATTGTCTGCAAGGTGTGCGTTGATAGAAAATAGAGTTAATTTTTGAAAGCTTAGAAGGGATAACATTTTTCTCATTCTCGCAGAAGTGCAAGTTAAGCACAGGAGCCATGCAAGGAGTGCGCAGGCCGAGAGAAGAGTCTCAGAGTTTGCAACTTGAGGAGTTGTTGAAAAGTCTGTTTTCGCAAGGAGTGCACAGAGTCGAAGAGGTTCAAATACTAGAGTGTATTTGAAGAAGTGTCGCAAGGAGTGCGTGTAGGAATTATCCCCAAGGGACTTGAGGATTTTTCAACCAAGTTCAGAAGGGATAGGATCTTCAAAGTTGACGAAGAGAAACTCAAGAAGAATTAGTGTCATAAAGTGTTGAAAGGAGGCACAATGAATTTGTTTTCCAGGAGGAAAAGTTTCATAAGGGAATACCGTGTTCACTTCGTAGGAGTTGTCAAGGAGGCATTGGATGGTCGGAATTCTCCGAGGGGAATTCGCGAAGTCCTGAGAACTATCAGATCTTGCAGAGGAGCAAGGAGGGTTATGGTGAGTGTTTTTTTTTTAAAGTTTAAGCTCAGGGGAGAATAGAGGCATAGGATCTGAGCCAATAGGGGCCATTGGATCTCTCACATAATCTCATTTCGGGGTTTCATGGGTTGAAGAACCGAAAGATTATCATCAGGATTCACAAAGTCATGAAGTCCAAAAACTCCAAAAAGGCGGGAAGTTCTGTTGTGGAACCCGCATTGACGACGTGTTGGAATTTTTCCATTTCGGCATATCAGTGGATAGGAAGTCAAGACTTTTGTCCCAAAAGTCCCAAAGTCACGAGTTACGATAAGGAGTAGCGAGGAGTTCAGGATCTCGGCACTTCAGGTGTTAGGATACAAAGGAGGTAGCACTTTGGGAAGCAAAGTCGTGAAGTGCCGAAGCAGGGCACAAGGGACACGTGGCAGAACCACAAGGTGGGCCTAGGAAATAGACAGGCGGACACACATCACCTAGTGGAAGGAGTCAACACTCCATTTACTTCTCGCATCTCGGGGATTCACAAGATAAGAGCATGAGAGCTCGACATTGAAACTTGTGAAGTGGCGAGTTGTGAGAAGTGAAAAAGGAAAGTCAACCTTCACTAACTTTCAAGTCTCGAAGGATCTCACAAGGAAGGAATGAGAGTTCAATCTTTGAACTCACGAAGCAGCGAGAAGTGAGAGGAGCTAGCGTTAAGCTCAACTGGTGGTCACACGTGGAAGGCGCTGACAAAAGGGGAGCTATACCCATTTCGTGATCTCGGGTATTGCAAGATTGGAAAGGAAGAGTTGGGAGCCTCGACTCACAAACTCACGAGTTGCGAGTTGCAACAAGAGCCTTTGGAATTGGGCCTTGGTCATAGTGTAGTGGTCGCACGAAAAGGTGGAGCTCACACCTAGTGTTGTCTGCACAGGGGATCTTCCGAAAGGACCTGTGGATCGATTGAATTGAGATTCCAACAAGGAATCGAAAGAGCCGATCTAGCTCAAAGGAGATAAAGAATGATCCTGTGAGTAGATCGCAATCTGAGGGCCAAGAGGTCTGCGTCAGTTGTGGTATCAGAGCATAGAAAGATTTCTTTGCTTTCTGTAGTAGGGAAAGGAATAATCTCAGCCATACCACCAAGAAGAAGGGACAGACAAACACCTGATCTGCCAGAGGAAATGGAAATGCCAAGAGGAGGAGGTAGACAGGTGCCAAATCCAGCCATGGAAAGAGATATACATGACCTATGCGCCAGAGTCATGGACATGGAAATAAAGTACAGGCGCACAGCCAGTGTTGGAGATGTCAGTGAATCTGAAAGTGAAGATGAAGCTGGACATGAAGGAGAAGAAGTTACAACAAAAGATGCAGCAAATGAACGCTTGATTAGGGTTTTTGCAAGAATGGGTGCTAGGGAAAAAATGGATATTCTAGTATATGAAGGAAACATGGATGCTGAAGAAATTCTAGACTGTATTAGAGATCTGGACACATATTTTGACTATGAAGATGTCAAGGAAGACAAAAAGGTCAAACATGCTATCACAAGACTTAAAGGACATGCAACATTGTGGTGGGTTGAACTACAGGCTGACAGATGCTGCAAAGGAAAGTAGAAGATCAAGAGTTGGGATAGGATGATCGCAAAGATGAAGGCAAAATTCATTCCCAAGGATTACCAAATTACTCTGTTTTAGAGACAAAAACTGATGTCAGTGAGGGAGTACACTGAAGAATTCTACAGGCTGAACATTAGGGCAGGTCATCAGGAAAGTGATGATGAAAAGGTTGTGAGGTACATGAATGGTCTGAGATACAACATTCAGGATGAGATGAGCATGATGACCATCCGAATGGTGGAAGATGCTTATCAGATGGCTCTAAAAGCTGAAGAGAAGCTGAGCCGAAAACAAGGTCAAAGAGGCCGAGGCAGAAGTCAAGCCAGAAGAAAATCAGTTGCCTAGGATAGAAATCAGAAACCCAAGGAAGAGTGGAAGAAACCTCAGACTCAAACTGAGAGAGGTGGAAGCTCACAGAGAGGGTAGTATACCGAAAAGAGAGGTCAGTATGCTGATGGAAACATTTTTCCTCGTACCAGAGGTAGAGGAAGAGGAAGAGGTGGAGTGGTGAAATGCTTCACATGTGGAAAGGTCAAACATAAATCTTATGAGTGTCCAGATAGAAATAAATAAGGTGGTGAAACTCACATTGCTGAAGCAGAGAGGCAGAATGTTGAGGCAGAGGATACTGAAGGCGGAAGATCACTGATGATGCAAAAATTTCTCTTAACACCAGAGAAGGAGGCAAAAAATCCAGTGCAAAGGAACAGTCTTTTTCGGACTGCTTGCAAGACCAAGGATAGGGTATGCAAATTCATCGTGGATAGTGGTAGCAAAGATAATCTCGTTTCTATAGAGATGGTAGAAAAGCTGGAGCTGGAGACGATTGAACATCCAAGCCCATACAGAGTTTCATGGCTACAAAAAGGACATCAGGTAAATGTCACTAAACAATGTTTAGTTGAGTTTAAAATAAGAAGGTATAAAGACGGAATATTCTGTGATGTTATTCCCATGGATGTTTGTCATCTATTGCTGGGTAGACCATGGAAATATGATAGAAATGTGATTCATGATGAGAGGAAGAACACATACACCCTAGAGAAAAATGGGAGAAATCACATGCTGTTGCCAATTAAGGACAAGGAAGTAAAACCTAAAGTAAGCAACGTTGTACTTCTCATGGGTGGGAAGGAACTTCTTACAGAGGTTAAGAAGAAGGAGGAACCACAATTCATTGTGGTCAGGAAGCCTAAAATTGTTTTAACCAATACAAGGGTAGATGATTTACCAGAAGAGGTTCAGAAACTGTTGGAAGAGTTTGCTGACATAGTAGTGGATGAACTACCTCGTTCGTTGCCACCGATCAGAAGTGTGAGTCATCATATTGATCTCATACCTGGGGCTAGTTTACCAAACAATGCAGCATACAGATTGACGCCGCAGGAGAATGAGGAAGTCAAAAGACAGGTCCAGGACTTAATGAGCAAAGGATTGGTTAGAGAAAGCTTGAGTCTGTGTGTTGTTCCAACAGTGCTCAGCCTGAAGAAAGACGGAGGCTGGAGGATGTGTATTGACTCGAGAGAAATCAACAAGATAACCATCAGGCATAGATTTCCATTGCCAAGAATGAATGATTTGATGGATTGCTTGAGTGGAGCCAAATTTTTTTCGAAGATTGATTTGAAAAGTGGATATCATCAGATTCGTATGAGAGAAGGTGATGAATGGAAGACAACATTCAAGATGAATGAAGGGTTATACGAATGGCTTGTTATGCCATTTGGCTTAATGAACATGCCAAGTGCCTTCATGAGGTTGATGAATGAAGTCCTAAAGGATTTCATTGGAAAATTTGTCATTGTGTATCTTGATGACATACTGATTTTCAGTAAAACAAAGACAAAGAATCTAAAACATTTAGCCACAGTGATGAAGAGATTACAACAAGAGAAGTTGCTCATAAACATGAAGAAATCCTCATTCATGAAGACAAAGCTCATTTATTTGGGGTTTGTTATTTCTGCAGATAATTTGAGGATGGATCCAGATAAAGTGGAGGTGATTAAGAATTGGCCATCACCAAAAAGTATATTTGAAGTTCGAAGTTTTCATGGATTGGCTAGTTTATACTAGAAGTTCATCAGGAATTTTAGTGGAATTAGTGCACCAATGATGGACACAGTGAAGAAAAGACACAAGTATTTTCACTGGACAAAAGAGGTGGAGAAAATCTTCAATTTGTTGAAAAGGAAAATCACGGAACAACCAATTTTGGTGTTGCCAGATTTCAAAAAGACATTTCAAGTAAAATGTGATGCAAGTGGATTTGCAATAGGGGCAGTCTTGAGCCAAGAAGACAGGCCGATAGCATACTTTAGCGAGAAGATGAACGAAGCCAAAATAAAATACTCCACATATGACAAGGATTTCTATGCTATTATTCAGGCATTGAAGAAATGGAGACACTATTTGATCCCCAAGGAGTTTGTCTTATATAGTGACAATCATGCTTTGCAATTTGTGACTCAACAGGGGAAGTTGAATCAAAGACATGTTAAATGGGTTGAATACATGTAGAACTTTACTTTTGTAATTAAACATATTTCTGGAACTTCTAACAAAGTTGTTGACGCTTTGAGCAGGAAATGTTTGTTGTTGTAGGAGTTCAGAGTCAAAACACTGGGTTTTGATGATCTTAGGAACATGTACAGAGATGATCTAGATTTTAAAGAGGCGTATGAAGCAGCTGAGAATCCAATTCTCAGGGATAGGAGTTAATGGACAGAATACATGATCCAGGAGGGATTACTATTTAAGGGTAATCAACTTTGTATTTCAAAATGCTCCATGAGGGAGAATTTGCTAAAGGAGAAACATAATGGAGGATTGGCTGGACATTTCGGTCATGACAAGACATTCTCAAAGTTAAACGAGTCATATTTTTGGCTAGGAATGAGAGCAGACGTCAAAATATTCATGGACAGGTGTAGAATTTGTCAGCATTCAAAAGAAAAGAGACAGAATGCAGGCTTATATCAACCGTTACCCATACCTGAGAGTCATGGGATGCAGTTAGCATGGACTTCATATTGGGGCTACCAAGAACACAAAGAGGGTTTGAATCGATATTTGTAGTGGTGGATAGATTTTCTAAGATGGCACATTTTATACCATGTCAGAAAACCAGTGACGCAAATCACATTGCGAATCTGTTTTTCAAAGAAGTTTTTCGACTTCACGGCTTACCAAGGAGCATAGTTTCAGATCAAGACACCAAGTTCGTGGGACACTTCTGGAGAACCTTACGGAAAAATCTAGGAACGAAATTGTTGTTTAGTTCAACTTATCATCCTCAGACGGATGGACAGACAGAAGCTGTGAATAGGAACTTGGGAGACTTGTTGAGGAGTTTGGTGACTGAACATCATAGTCAGTGGGACAATATTCTGCCACAGGCAGAATTTGCTTATAATGATTCAATCAACAGAAGAAGCACAGGGCAGAGTCCATTCCAAATTTTTTATGGGACACAACCAAGAGGAGTTTCTAAACTGAGGGATTCAGAACGGGATGAGATAAGAAGTGCTAGTGAAAATTTTTTTGCCGAAGCAATGAAGGAACTTCACAGCTAGGTGAAGGAGCGATTGAAAAACTCGAGCCAAGAGTATAAACGCAGAGCAGATCAACATAGGAGACAACTTCAATTTGACATTGGTGATTTGATTCTGGCACATCTGAGAAAGGAAAGTTTCCCGAAGGGGACATATAACAAACTGAAGATGAAGAAGATTAGACCATGTAAGGTCTTGAAAAAATTTAGGGCAAATGCTTATGAGATTGAATTACCCAATGGGATCATAATTTCTCCGATATTCAATGTCTCAGATTTGCACCCATACAAAGCTAGAGTAGACAGTGAAAAACCAGAGGTTCAATGGACAAGACAGATGCCAGTTCCAGAGAAACCACATATGGAAAGCATACTGGAAAGGAGAGTTAGTAAGAAGAACAGGAGAAAGGAATACTTTGAATACTTGGTCAAGTGGAAGGGACATCCAGTTGAGGATGCCAGTTGGGAGAATGAAACAAATATTCAAAAGCATGGACATACCGTGCGAGAGCTCATGGACAGGATCCCATGAAAATTTTCAAGCGAGGGAGTATGATGCAGGAGCATTGCCAACAACAAGCGAGTGTGGGACAAACACCAACACATTTTGGCACATGATGAATTGTTTGAAATGTTTTGATGTTTGATACGCCAAACATAAATGAAATAGTTAAGAAAGGGTGTACTTGTAGATTGTAATCAGACCTTGAGCGTCCTGCTCTCGTCTGAAGGATTAAGAGGCATTTATGTTAGTAAATGTAAGTAGGTAGCTTTAAATTCATAGATTAGACAGTTTTCAGAGATGGAGGGAAACGAGATATAGACACCCTCATATTGTATCATTTGTAACATTAGCAAGATTATCAATCAAGAGAGCATAGGAGAGAAAAAGCAGAGAGCCGTGTAGAGTAAAAACCCATGTACAAAAGTTATGGATTAATATAAAGATCTTTAGTTCAGACTTATGGTGTTCAATTTCTTTCTGTGTTTGTACATGTTGATTGATATATGCTTTTTTACTCTCTGCTATGCATTTTCTTTGATGCGTGAATGTATGATTTCATATTAAATGTCTGAAATCTGAAGAGAGGGAGAGTAAGGAATGAGTTTCAATTGTTTCTCTGTCTGAGCGAGAGTTTTCCTGCAAGGAGTGCAACGAAATTGTCCGCACGGTGTGCGTTGATAGAAAATAGAGTTCGTCTCTGAAAGCTCAGAAGGGATAACATTGTTCTCATTTTCGCAGAAGTGCAAGTTAAGCATAGGAGCTGTGAAAGGAGTGCGCAGGCCGAGAGAAGAGTCTTAGAGTTTGCAACCTGAGGGAGTTGTTGAAAAGACTGTTGTCACAGGGAGTGCACAGAGTCGAAGAGGTTCAAATACTAGAGTGTATTTGAAGAAGTGCCGCAAGGAGTGCACGTAGGAATTATCCCCAAGGGACTTGAGGATTTTTCAACCAAGTTTAGGAGGGATAGGATCTTCAAAGTTGACGAAGAGAAACTCAAGAAGAATTAGTGCCTTAAAGTGTTGAAAGGAGGCGCAGCGAAGTTGTTTTGTTGGAGGACAAGTTTCGTAAGGGAATACCATGTTCTCTTTGCAGGAGTTGTCAAGGAGGCATTGGACGGTCGGAATTCTCCGAGGGGAATTTACGAAGTCTCGAGAACCGTCAGATCTTGCAGAGGAGCAAGGAGGGTTACGATGAGTGTTTTTTCTATAAGTTTAAGCTCATGGGAGAATAGAGGCATAGGATCTGAGCCAAAAGAGGCCGTTGGATCACTCACGTAATCTCATTTCGGGGTTTTGTGGGTTGAAGAACCAAAAACTTAGCATCAGGATTCACGAAGTCGCGAAGTCCAAAAACTCCAAAAAGGTAGGAAGTTTCGTTGTGGGACCCGTGTTGACGACATGTCGGAATTTCGGTATTTCGGCATATCGGTGGATAGGAAGTCAATACTTTTGTCCCAAAAGTCTTGAAGTCGCGAGTTGCGATAAGGAGTAGCGAGGAGTTCGGGATCTTGACACTTCGGGTGTCGGGATACAAAGGAGGTAGCGCTTCAGGAAGCGAAGTCGCGAAGTGCCGAAGCAGGGCACAAGGGACATGTGGCAGAACCACAAGGTGGGCCCAGGAAATAGACAGGCGGACACACGTTACCTAGTGGAAGGAGTCAATACTCCGTTGACTTCTCACGTCTCGGGAATTCGCGAGATAAGAGCACGAGAGCTCGACATTGAAACTCGCAAAGTGGTGAGTTGCGAGAAGTGCAAAAGGAAAGTCAACCTTCGTTGAATTTCAAGTCTCGGAGGATGGCATAAGGAAGGAACGAGAGTTCAATCTTTGAACTCATGAAGCAGCGAGAAGCGAGAGGAGCTAACGTTAAGCTCAGCCGGTGGTCATGCACAGAAGGCGCTGACAAAAGGGGAGCTATACCCATTTTGTGATCTCGGGTATCGCAAGATTGGAAAGGAAGAGTCGAGAGATTCGACTCACAAACTCATGAGTTGCAAGTTGCGACAAGCACCTTTGGAATTGGGCCTTGGTCATAGCACAATGGTCACACGAAAAGGTGGAGCCCACGCCTAGTGCTGTCTGCACAGGGGAGATTCCAAAAGGACCTGTGGATCGATTGAATTGAGATTCCAGCAAGGAATTGAAAGAGCCAATCAGGCTCAAAGGAGATAAAGAACGATCCTATGAGTGGATGTTGGTCCGAGGGTTGAGAGGTCTACGTCACTTTGCCTCTTTAGCCAGTTTCTTGGATTTTTCTTCATTAGCTAGTCTCTTTGATTCTTCATCCTCTGCTAGATTTTTAGCTTCTTCTTCTTTATTCTTTTGTAGAGCATCATAATGTGCCACACACTCATGTTCTATCATGTTCTTCTCCTCAGTCTATCTTATTTGATAATCTAGCTTAGATTGGAGTCTTTTTTGTTCAAGCTATTTTTGTTTTTTGGTATTCTCTTGTTCTTTGACATTTCCTATATCTTATTCTTGCTAACACAACTTCTGGAATTGGGCTAAAGTTTCCATATTCAATTCTTCTTATTAGATATCAATTTCTCTCTTTGTAGCGTCATTGGGAAATTGGTGCAAGACTTCATCATACGAAAGTACTTTAAATTTAACCTCCTCAAAATCAACAATGTGGATATTTGGATGAGTGAGGTTGACAGATCTGACATGACTGATAGCTAGCTCATGAGGATCACGGTGTTGGCATGAAATTGATTAGAGTAGGGTCCTTCTTAGGTTACCAACAAAAGGCACCGAGTAGTCTAGAGTGATGGAATTTTCATCTCCTCCGAAGAGAAGTCTCACCCGAAGAACAACCAAGAAAGAAAGATAGGGAAGGGAAAGGAGAATACTTAGGTGGGTTTCCAGAATCTTCAAGATTCACCATGATCTTATGAAAGATAGAATAACCACATAACTGATCTGAACTCATTCATACTGGAAATAATGACACTCAAGTATGAAATCATTTGTAAACAACGACAACATATTGATCTTATCAAGCATAAAGAAGTATTGTAAGGAGACAATGCATTAGCATACACACAGAATGACAAAGTAATTTCAAAATTTAGGTCCTTCCATATTTATTATCAGAAGATATTCTCAGGTACAATCTCACAGATACATATCAAGACTCTGTTACAAGCTTCTGGCTCTAGACTCATGTCACATGTCTCTAACTACCATTTTCCCCAAAATGTATACAAGTTACAGTCACAAAACCCTTTCTCTGGCTGCACACTCTATACCATCTATGATAAAACTCTACAAACAAGCAACTACACCCAACCATACTGAGCAATAAAAAGAAAAAACAAACCCTTTTACACTAATATGCATCTCATATATAAGATAAGTGGGATCTTCTAGATTTGGGCTCAACATGCTTTCTTGTTCTTGTTCTGTTGTAACTGTTTTTTCCTTGTTGGAATTGCGCTCTCCATTTTCACAACCGATTTCCATTTCATTTCTTGCTTCAATTTCCAGATTCTTTTGTAGCTTGCACAACTCATGCTTGACTAAAATTGGGACTGTATTCATCCTTGCGCAACTCCAAACCAAAAATGAAGGGCCCAACAAGCTCCGACCACAAGCCTTGACTCGCCGTCGAGTCAAGTACTTGGATCCTTCAGGAATTCTAGGAGTGCCTGTTGCTTTCCTTTGTCCTCCTTCTCCTCTTTTCCTTCATCTTCTGCTTGCGTTTTCTCCTTTTCTGTCTCTTCAAGTGAAGAGCCCAACTCTGGGACCAAATCTAAGGCCCGCTTCTTGAGTTCCTGGAAACTCCCCATTTTATCCTGAAACTTCCTGGTAAGGAGTGAGGCTTTGACTACAAATTGCTAAGTCGCATATGTGATACATCCTTTAGGCTTGGATGCAACCAGGGAGTTCCATTTAGAGTCAGTTGTAGCATTTACCTGATGCATTTTCATATACACTGTCTAGACAACAGGTCAAAATTCGCGCAGATCTTTCTTGGCTACAGATTGTGCTTCAAATAGAGTGTTCAGATCATTGTCTGCTTGATGGATTTGATCGAATTTATCTTGTTGCTCCATTAGATCCATGGTGACCACAAATTATTCGTTGAGCAACTAGATTCTTTCACGCGCCTCCACCAAAGGTTGATTACGCCTTGCTATAATTCCCATCTCGTCGCTGACTTCACGAAATATTCTTGTGCATTCGATTGTGTGCTTATGCAGTGTTGCTCGAGCATTGTTACCTTCCAACACTACTTTCTCCATCTGTTTCTACATATTTTGAGGTTTTTGTTTTGCTTCTTGCTGAATTTCCCGCAAATGTACTTCCAAATTCTCTACACGAATGGTGAACTGTGACCATGCTCCTTGGAGTAGCTCAATTTGATGCTCAAGTTCTCCTGCAGCATTGGATTCTGGCAGTTGTGGAGCTACCTTCCTTATCTCCGGCCAGGCTTCAACAAGCCTATCTTTGACTCTTTTCAGTTTATGCTCTGCCTGGATCTTGGCATATTCTTCCTGTGTACTGCGTGACTGAGCAAGGATTGCTTCCTCCATTGCAAACTATGCAGTCGTTTCGGCTTGCTGGAGCCTCTGCTCCAGTTGATCAGTTGAGGCTCTGATCATTCCAACTAGTTGCGTTGTTGGCCACTGTGAAAGGTCAGTAGAAGAAAGGGTGGCTTTCCTGGGTACTTGGACCTGTAGTGGAATTCCACTAGTCATTGAATGATCAGAAGGTGTATCCACCTCCTCTTCTCTTGTAGACGGTCCTGGCACAAGAATCAACCTCAATGTCGACGGAAAGAACATTAGTACTTATGTTCTGGCTAGGCAAAGTTCCAGCAACTTTGCGCACTACTGTGGGTTTTGGAGGATGAGCTCAATTTTCTCCTCTACTGATGTTGAATTTTTCCTGAGGCCGTATTATCTTAGGAATTAGGAATTAGGAATTGTGGCTTCTGTACTATTTGCATCTTCATTGAGGATGGAGTGTCCTGAATTGGCACAAATGGTATAGTATGTTGGTTCTTGGATTCATGGTTTGGCCTAGTGATTTGTAGTCTTTGTTCGGGTAGCTCGGTTTGGACCAGTGAGTTCTGGTCTCTGCTCAAGTATCTCTGGGGGTTCCAAATGCACGGGTTTTGGGTCGATGGTTTTGGATGGAATGACGGTTTCTTGGGGTGGAAATTGGGGTTGTAGTGGTGATCAAAGTTGTTCGGTGATGATGGTGGTGGATGGAGTGGTGTCAGGCTCAGGGTCATCCTGGATATCTATAATATGGGTTGCTCGAGCCGCTGAGCGGCTGTGAGGAATGGTGGCTGAAATTCGCTGGGGGTTCAAAACCTTGCTTGGGGACATCCCCATCCTGGGTTTCTTAGCCATTGGCTCTGTGATGAATGAGAAAATGAGAATTCCGTTGACATCCTTACCTGTCAATATAGCTTGCTATGGATACTGCAGGAACATGGGTAATGTTCTCTTCTTGCAATTTAGTGGCTACGTCTCTTCCTCCTCATTGGAGTTTGTTTGTACTTGGGCTTCTTTCTTCTATACCTCCAGACCTGAGCTCGGTCCTAGCCCTGCTTCTTGACCCCTCTTCTTCAGAAGCTCTGTAGGCAAAAGGTAATGCATCCCTGACTTGAGCAGGTTGTGTTTTACTCCAGGCCATGACATAAACTCCTTGTCAAAGGCCTCCTCATCTAAGTAGAATGGCAGCATGCGCAAGTGGAATTCTTCTCAGTTGGCATACCTTGTCCATACGAATTTATTGTGGTGGCTCATACTGAATGCAATATTCCACATGTTGTAGTTGAGCAATTCCTTCAGAATGCACAACCTCTGAGTTGCGTCCAACAACCTTTTGTACCATTTGGAGAATGCCTTGTTGTTGAAGGAAGTATTCTCTGAGTCCAACCTTGAGTGCCAAGGCTTGAATATATTTTCCAACCTCCCCTCATCGGCCGATGACAATGGTCTTCCTATAGGTGGCATCCATTTGAGTAGTGCAAATGCAACCGATAAGTAGTTGTAGTTGAAAGTGCCACCCTTATCCTGTGCTTCCTCACAATCCACTAGGAGTTCCTCCAGTAAATTACTGCACCAGTTAAATATAGCACCATTGGCACCAAAGTCTAACATTGATAGGGCATCCAATGTACACTCTCCTTTGTAATATGACCTCATGACCTTGCTATCAATTACATAGCAACCGGTTTTGACCTTCTCGGGTAGAATGGGGTCAATATTGGATGTGTTCCCCCCCCTATGTGTAGGGAATCACTCATATAGACTGGGCTTCCCTTTCTTCTTTCCATTCTTTATGGGACCCTAGAAACCTTTGGACACATCCTCGCCTTTGATGGATAGTCCAGTAAGATGGTGGATGTCCTCTATGTGAATTGGATATCTCCTATCCAACCATAGGCCTCTGTCGTGTACCCTGCTGATGAGAAACTTGGTACACCTAGCAACTTCTCTGGTGGTGCCGAAAACTGGAAAATCCCAGAGGTTCATAATTGTAGAGTTAAACATGTTGATGAAATCCATATTTGGCATGAACTACATGCCTCCAAACTCATCTGGAGTGACACTCCATAAGACATTGATGTTCATTTTTTGGAACATAACTTGTTCTATCAGGTCGAGGTCAAGGAGCTTGACTTTCTCGACCTTCCCTTTAAGATCACCCACTATCTCGACCCGGGGGTCACAGGGCTTGTCTGGTACTGCATCTTTCTAAACGACACTTATGCTCCCTATAGATCTCGGCATGGTGAGTCTGAACTGTCAACAAATTCAACAGGATAAACGAGGATTGGGGATCACGACTAAGGGTCGAGGGAATGCACAGGCTTTCTCACAATTCAGAATTCACAAATCACTAAGTTTTCTCTGGAAAACAATGCATTCTACACCGATTTCAAAGAACCTTATACTCAAGCTTAGCTGGAAAGTTCTGTAATAATTACTAAGGCTAGTCATCACTACCCTATAGGCGCAACTTGGATCTGAGTTTTCCAATGGGACTGATTAATGGGGTAAATCTATTGGGTGATTCTGGCATTTACTGTGCAAGTTGGTCAGGGATGTGGCCGACTCCAGACCTTTCAATTTAACGGATAAGAATCCTAGTTCGAATACCGATGGCATCTTCGCGTATCATGACTTTATGGTTTAATATAATTCAGACGGGTTACTATAGTTGTAATAAAGGTTATGACTATACTGGGTTCGTGTGGCACATGGACTAGGAGTGCGTCTAGATTCACTTCGCCTCCGACCACAAAGGGGTCCCTGTCATATTTAATGACTACCATTAATATGTTCATGACTCTTCTGATCCTACATTGTTGAGTAAGAAGTTCTACATCAAACAAAACTTTAGAAAGAAAAATGAAAATACATGTCACGAAGCAACAATGCACTCTTTGACTTTATTAACTGAATTCACAGAAATTGCAAAAAAAATAAATTTGAATCTAAATACTATACATGCTCCTTTGGACTAGATAAATAGTCCTTTATCTCAGTTCTGAGACATATAGGGTTTCAGGCGAGCGCCATTCAGCCATCCTGGCTGAGCTACACCATCCATTTGCATGATTCTAACTGCTCCAAAAGGTCGGATCTCCACAACTAGAAATGGTCCCAACCAATGCATGTGCAACTTGCCTAGATTTTTCTGGTATCGATTGTCATAAAGTAGGACCTTATATCCTTGTGAAATTTTTTTAGCCTTAATGTGTCTTTCATGCTAATATTTTTTCCTTGCTTTCTCAACTGATTGATGAAATTCTGCTAAAAAACTACTCTTCAATTTCCTGCAATTCCATAAGCCTCTGCGCAACTAATTCATCCTCCGACATGTGTGTAATCTATGAAATATATAAATTTGGAGTAATGAACTTTGTAGGTACCAAAACCTCTTTTCCATAGACTAGCTGCAATGGAGTATACCTATGGATTTTCTTTGTGGTTGTCCTGTAAGCCCATAAAAATGTTGGGACTCTATCATCCCAATTCTCCCTGTTTGCACACCAAACCTTCGTTAATCCTCTCTCTAGACCACCTTGATCACTAGTCATATTCCTAGGACATCCAAACCAAGTGATAATATCTTCAAAAATGAACCTAGCAGCAGTATCGGTCAAACAATATTGAACAGATGTTTCCTCTTCCCAACGTGTAAGGTAATCATTTTCAGTAATAATATACTTTCCCTTTGAATGCTTAGTTGTGGGGTTGATCGGCCCAATGAAGTCAACCTCCCATTTCTCAAATGCTTGCAGAGATCGAACTGGATGAAGAGGCAATTCATCTCGTCGTGATGGCTTTCCCACTCTTTGGTAGATGTTGCAAGATCTATCATATGCCTTTGCATCCTTCAAGAGTGTGGCCAACCATAATATAGCTTGGAGGACTTTTTGCTCAGTGGCCTTTCCTCCAACATGGCCTTCCACAACTCCACTGTGGCACTTCCATAGTATGCCCTGTATTTCATGATCTAAGACACATCTCCTAAGGATACTACCTAGGCCCAACATATACAATTTCCCCGCAATAAATTGATAGTCCGTTGCTCTAACAACCATATGACGTTTCTGAGTTGCGGCGTACGTTTCTGGGCAGGCCCTTGCACTTAAGAAGACTGTTATGTCTTCCATGTATTTAGGTATGGCCTCAACCCAAAACAGATCTACATCTAGGAGCTGATCATCAATTGCTACGCCACTTTCTCCTGACTCTAATCTTGACAGGTGATCAGGCTCCACATTGCATCTTCTAGGTTTAATGTTCACCTCGAATGAAAATTCCTGAAACAGTAAAAACCATCGACAAATTCTTCCTTCCAGAATAGGTTTGTTAACTAGATATTTTAACGCAGAATGATTAGTAAAGAACTTAAAATGAGAGCCTAACAAATAATTTCTAAACTTCTGCAGAGCGTAAATCATATCCAAACCCTCTCTTTTTGTGGTTGTATAGTTGCACTCAACTTGTGACAACTTCTTGCTAGCAAAATAGATAGGATGATCCATGGCTCCATCTCCTAGTTTCACTAAGATGGCTCCCAAGGCAATACCTGACGTGTCTATGTGCACATGAAATTCATTTTCCCAGTTTGGAAATATCAGTATAGGTCTTGTGCTGAGATTTTCCTTTAGGATATCGAATTCTTTATCACACTCTGGGGTCCACTTAAACACTTATGACTTCTTTAGTATATTTTCCATAGGTGCAGTAATGTTTGCATATCTTCTGATAAGACTGCGATAGTACCCTCTATGCCCTAGCATGGAGCGCAATTGCTTAGCACTCATAGGTGGAGGCATGTTCACAATAACTACAACCTTGGTTGGGTATACCAATACTCCTTCTCGGCATACTATGTGGACTAACAAATTTCCATGTGGCACACAAAAGATACACTTTCTGAGGTTTAACGATATCTGCAATTCTCTACAATTATCAAACATCAGACATAGTAGCGCTACATGTTCTTTGAGTATATTGTATACCGTCCAATCATCCATATAAACTTCTATAAACTTGTGAATACATTCTCGGAAAATTTTTATTACAATCCGAGAAAAAAAAAAGGGCATTCTTTAGGCCAAAGGGAATCACATTATATGCAAATCACCCCAGTTATGTTATGAATGTGGTCTTTTTTTTGTATTCTTCAACAATCCTTACTTGGTGAGACCCTGGAAATCCATCTGTAAATGAGTAAGACTCTTTCCCCGCAACCTGCTCTAGCACCTCATCGGTGAAAGGTGTTGGGAAAGGGTCATGCACACAGGAATATTTAAGGATTCTATAGTCTACATACACCCTAATGTCCTATGCACCTTTCTTTCTCTGGATGACTATTGGGATAACCCATTCTACTTCTTTTACTGCAAAAATGAGTCCAGCTTCTAACATCTTGTCTATTTCCCACTTAACCTTCTCTTTCACTCTGTGGTTAAGGCGATATGGTCTATGCCTTACAGGATTTGATCCTGGTTTTAGTTCAATCTTCATCTATCCCATAGCTCCTTTAATCCATTTTAGCTTTGAAAATTTCTTTGGGAATAAGTCCTCATACTCCCACAACAAGCTATGTATTTCTTGGCTAGTTTTCTCATCCCAATAATATCCTACCATAGCTATTTTAGGTTGCTCTATTGTTCCTATGTTGACTTTATGCAACTTCAATGGATAATGATAAGAACTGTTAGTAAGGCTAGGTATAATGTTCTAGATTTATCTGCTTCCTTATGTTTCCTTAATGTCTAAGTTTCTCAATTCTTCTAAGTCATCTAGGCTTTCCAAATCATTCTTAATCTTATAGCATTCTATAGGTCTCTTGTGTGAATCTAGGTGAAGGTTAGATTGAATTTCTTGGCTATGCTTTGCACATAACACCAGGTCTGTTTTCCATTCCCCAACATCAGTAAAAAGAAATTCTTTAATTCTTTGCAAGACTACTTTAAGCTCAGGGTACTTACTTGTAAATGAGAAATCCTTGCAAAATTGATCTACCAACATCTTCCAGTCTCTGGTCTGTCTCTTGGTTTCCTCATGCATGTACCAAGCTTTTGGAATCAAACCTAGGGAATGGGGAAATACTTGAACCCATAAGAGAAATGGTATTTCCACAACTTTCCAATGTCTTACGCATTGTTCAATATGTGATTTAGGATCAAACTGTCCATTGAACAATTGCGCAACTTGGAAATATGTCTGCATCTCTGATTCCAGCTGCACCTTATCTTGAAATCTATATCATATAGTCTACTTCACATCGTCCTAGTTCTCAACTAAGGATTTGTGATTAGTCCACCATCTGGAAGGGGTGTCCTGGAGGGATAAGTCCAACAATAAGATCGTTTGATCCTCCGCTATCTTTTCTTCCATGCTGACCAAAAAATTGTCAAGTTCTGAGGTACCATCGTATATCAGGTGTTCTATAACCTCAGTTCCAACCCATCTAATTGCTCTGATAGTTACGCATATCCTTGAAAATATTTCTTATGAAACTTGATTCCAACTGTCAAATGCCAGTTCTGAATCTTTGTCCGTTGATTGTATGCTCCTCCAACTTACTGATCCATAAACAATAGGATTTATGTAGTCTTCTTTCATTCATGTTGTTATGACGTACAACTGATCCAAGTCCTCTCCTTCCATATTGTTGTTCATTGACTCTGTGTATCGAGGGCCTACATATGGATCCAAGGGTTCAACCACTTTTATTCCATCTGCCTCAAATGTCATAGTGTCTTTCTTTAGGTCAATCACTGCATAGTTTTCGTAAGCCTAATCAATACCAAGTAGTGCAAGATAAGGGTCCTTATCCCCCATGATTTTAATCACCTCTAAATCAGCTGCAGTCTTTACTCTCACAACATATATTTCCACATTCTCTAATCTTCCTATTGGAAAAATATAGTATTGATTGGCCATTCTTAGCTGGATTGGGGAATATGTCAACTAGGGTTTTCCTAGAGCTTCCCAAGTCTTTTTAAGCAATATATTAACATCAGATCCTAGATGAGAGCACCATGGCTACCTCGGATGAGGAAAATCTCTAGCCATGTGGCCTTGTTCATCACAGTTGTAGAATCTACTTGGTCCTCTTCCCCCAGTTCTTCCTCCTCTAAAGTATCCTCCACTCCACCTCCTCGACCTCTTCCTGGTCCTTGAGGGGTTTCATTCACCCTGAATGATGTTCGATCTTGTATGTCCACAAGTGCATCCAATTCGCTACACTGATTTATAGCATCTATGGTAGATGCACAAAACTCACAATGCACAGTATTCGATACTTTTGAATACTTCTGAATAATGGGGCACTGTCTTGGCCCATGCCCATGGATTCAGAAAATATCGTAATACTCAACTGATGGCGTTGTTTCATTACCTAAAAAAGCATGATATGGGGTTAGGGTATGGAATGGTAAATTTGCGGATACTTGCACAACTCCTCCTATGGGTCCTGGTGAGGGTCCCATCATATTCTGAGGTGGTCCCATTCCCCTCATTTGTGGATATTAGTTCGCCATATTTCCTTCTGTGTAACATCCAGTACACCAGACTTGTGGTCCTCCTGGTTTAGGTATCATCAATTCTTGAATATTTTCTATGAGCATTGATATTTGTCCTTGTAGTTGTGCCAGATTTGCGTTTGTTGGGGGTCTGGTCACTCTCAAGCTTCCAAGATATCATGCCATGGCTTCAATATTCATTGATTGTTCCAAGGAATCTGTCAAAGTTGCTATTTGTTCTTGCGTTAACGAAATCTGTGTCAGAGGTAGCAATCCCTAGATATACCATTCTCTTTGATGTTCCTCATAAATAGGATGCGCTAACATCCCTATTTCTATAGTGGGAAAACCCCCCTAAAGACTACACTAGGGTTCAATCGTGCAGGAAGATCTGATCGTTTAAAGTCTCCTACTTTTTACAACTATCCCAACAGTACCCCACATTCATGCATAAAATACAAAATATAGGGATCCGGTAGTCTTATATTAAAATCCACGTCAGGTGTCAATCCCTTTGCGCTCAGTTGTTTCTTAACTGTAGATATCCTCTTAAGGCCAACCTGCATTAACCAAGAGACAAACAAGAAACTACGAACATGCATTCTATATATGGATCAGTGGATTAGACGTCATTAAAAAATGTAAATAAAACATAAAGATTAAAGAAATCATATGGTGGGACAGAAAAAGTACTTTTTTATATTAATCTCACAAAGTCACTTACAAAATGAGACCGACGACTTCTCCTTGAACTCGGTCCTGGGATCCTCTTTACCAAGTTCCAACTACTTCCACGTATCTTTCTCCTCGTTTATTCTCTCTAGGGAAAAGGCATAGGCTTGCAATGGAGGAAAAAAGGATGGAATAAGGAATTTTGGCTCAAACTCAGAATGTGGATGAAAATTCTTGGGGCAAGGGGGAATACTAAAATGGGAAGAGTTTCTTTTCTCTCATGCTTCTTGTAGGAATGGGACCCCAACACCTTCTTTTATATGCCAAAAAGATAGTTATTTGGTTGGGTGACCAGCTATGGGAGGTCAATTGGTTAGGAAACTACCCAAAAGCCCGTATCCCCTTGCAACTTTTTTATTTTTTGCAAATTTTGTGAGTATGTGCAGGCTATAATGGTGTAGCTAGCATACGTATGTGAGTTGTAGAGGTGCATCAAGAGTGTGTACATGGAAAATAGTGGTGCAAGCCACGTACATATTCAAAAAATTGGTTTTTAAGAAGAGTTGTTCAGTGATAGCTTGGCAAAAATAGGAAGTAATATGGAATGATGTTAGGTATGCATGCATGGTACAATTTAAGGTTATAATAGATGCCCCCTAATGTGTGAGGTCATAAGAGCATCTGATGGCCAAAATACATTACAAATCTTCACCAACGTACGAAGTGAGTGAGCCTGGGACCAGAGTTAGGGAGGTGCCATCCGTAAAATATCAATTGTTTCACTGAGGCAGGCATACCCATGCTCAGGATGAAAATAAATCATGGCTTCCAATCAAATACACTACATATCCATGTCATATCTACATCTCAAAATCAAAATATATACATGTATAGTATCCATCTTCAAGAATCTAATGACGCCTGATGGCTGGAGATGAGGCCTTCAGAGCTCGAGCAACAACTTCAAGATATTTAAAACTCAGGTAGGAGTGTAATATGATTGTATGAATTCACTACCCATAGGTCTCCGATGTCTTGTTGGGAACAAACAAGAGGATCTCGGTGATCAGGTAGAGAACTTCATTGATTTCAAACAAGGAATTTATTGGACTTTTGGGATGGTTGAGCATGAGGTCAAGAGACAAATTGTATAAGGGACGACTCAAGTTAGGTAAAAATTCCCTTGGACAATAGAACAACAAATGATGAGACTCAGGCAACATGGAATTGACATAATTTCACGATGCAGGAGGCAATGCAAACTCTCCATGTGTTCAGAATAATAATCAAATGGAGGAGGACACAACTCTATGTAGCGAGAACGGCTTCCTAAGGTCATATTAAATCCCATAGATTGAAGAACAAATGGAAGGATGTGCTTTTTCCAAGGGTGACTCATTGTGCTACCAACAAAAAGAAAATAATTTTCCCATCCTCTTGTTGGGGTATATTTGATTTTTTTGTCTTTTTCAATAATTTTGAAAAGCTTGAAAAAGAATAAAAGAATTCTACGTTACAAAGGAGGAACGAGTGTCGCAAACGTACTAGTTCCAGATGCAAGGACCATATTGATGCTCATAGCAAGGAGACATATGCAGGAAAATGACACTTGGGAAAATTCCTCCATGGATCAAGGTGTCAAAATGCAGAAGCAAAGTGCTATAGGGCTTGCATATAAGGTATGCTTCAAATGGTTCAGTTGAGAGAAACATGGAGCCGACATTAGGCCAAAGACGCAGGAATGAAAATGCGATTGATAGGACACAATAATAACGTCCTTCAATGTAATTTTAACGAGCCCAAAGAAGGTAAGATAGGTGGTTTTTCATTTTTAGAGAGTCTAAAAAAGCATAAAAGAAGACTCCACTGGGGTACATTTTACGAAGGTAGTCTAATCAGTTCGAAAAAGCGGTAAACTAGCACCGAAAAGACATATATTCAAATCCATTTTCACGAGTGTGACAAAGACAAGATCACTTGGCAATCTTTTCAATTTTAAGGAGTTTGAAAAGAGCTTAACTATGGACTCATTGCCTTTTTCTAGATTTAGTCTCCTTAGCCTGAAAAAGTGAAATTTACTTAGGAAAACTCTCCAGGCAAGACGAATCTTCCAAGGTGTACCTTTTTCCTCCTTAATCTATAGGCCGAAAAAAGGGGTAAACTCATGCCCATAAATGTTTTGCTAAAACAATTAACGAGTGTGAAATAACAAGGTCACTCGACGATCTTTTCACTTTTAAGGAGTCTGAAAAGAGCTTAACTATGGACTCTGTATGGGATGTTCTTCTGGACCATTTTAACGAGTGTGAATGAACAAGGTCACTCAGCCATATTATCACTTTTAGGGAGTTTGAAAAAGAGCTTAACTATGGACTCTGTGGGGGTTCCTTTTTCATAAATTTAGTCCTTCAGGCCTGAAAAAGGGTTAAACTTATACCTGAGAATACTCTTCTAGCGAAACAAAGTTCCTAGAGCATACCTTTGTTCATACAATTGACCATTCGGACTGAAAAAGGGGTAAACTACCATCGGACAAATGTGCTTTCATGTTTTGGTTTTATGAGCGTGAAGGACAACAAGATCGCTCGATAATATTTTCATGTTTATAGAGTCTGAAAAGGGCTTAAAGAAGACTTGTTTTCATTTGGGAGTCCCGAGGGTGAGGTCAAAAGTGATGTTGTATCATGCAAATGAGGCTCATTCTCGTAATTGGGACAAAACTAACAAGGTCTCCCAAGCCTAAATTCATTAACAACGACATGGACACCAAAATCAATGAGGATATAACTAGGAAATCCATGTAGAGGTAGGCTCTACCACTAAACTACAACACTTCTAAAGAAACAATGATGGTTCCATGTCGCAATTTGGTGGGATCGATCCTATGGCAAAGAGGAAAAAACAACGAGATGCAATAAGTGGAGGTGGAATCCTAACTTAAATGCAAAAAGTTGGAAAAAATGACTTTTCACCAAAGGACCTTTTAAAATGTGACCCATCTCTCAAAAATTGTTCCAAACCAAAATCGAAGTATATCATGACATCCCCTGAGAAACTCAAGAACCAAGATAAAGGATTTTCAATCTAGAAAAAATGACAAAAGGGTTCCAAAAAATGACAAAAAGGGGCCAAAAATTCTATAAATAGAAGCTGTAAGCTCATTATCACCATTGCAAATTGAGAATTGACCAAAAATCCAAAAACACCCCTTTGCTAAAAGATTTGATTCTGAAAGCTTCAGAGGATGAAACAAACTTCTGTTCGGACCAAGTAAGTACAAACTAGCTCCTCTTGCATTTCCATTCTTCTTTATTTCATTTCTTTTAGTTTTGGGAGGGGAGCACACCTCTAAAAAATGTCGGCCCTACATGTACGCAAGCTGTCAAAGGATAGCCCGTGTATGCTCGTGGGAAAAAACAATCTGCCCGCGTGCATACACGACTGTGTCTAAAACATCCCGCGTACACCCTCAAAAAGGTGGAAAAATAAAAAATACAAGATTTTCACTCTCCATGAACTTGTCATTTTGTAGGATGTATGTCCATTGGAGAGAAAGGGAGCATGAGGACATAGATATTTTGGTCGATGAGGACCCTACAACTATGGTCGCATTGAGACAATGCGGTTTGTGGAAGTTCTTTTGGTGTGCATTTATGAGGGCACAACCCAGGCTGTTGAATGCCTTGGTGGATTAATGGCACCCTGACACTGAGGCATTTATGCTAGAGGGGAAGTCATTGACTCCAATGACTAAAGATATCTACCTTTTGACTGGCCTCTCGAGAAGAGGAGAATCGATTAACTTGTCTACTTTTCCCTCCGGGCCTCATAACATTTTCGAGTTGATCAGCCTATATTGTGAGGCAGGCACTGAGAAGGTAGGTTCTCAGGTGCCTATCCACAAGATTTCCATCCTATCATTGAAAGTGATAGTTCTACTTATTGGGTGGATCACTAGATCTACATATTTACATCAGGATTTCCGGGCGCACATACATTGTGCAGTGAAGTGCTTGAATGCATGAATTTTTTACTGGAGTACAACCATGCTATACTACATGAAGAGACATCTCACCGATTGTCGCGGGTGGGAGAACAAAAACTTCAGTTTTGGGACTATCTTGTGCTCATTCTTCTTCTTTGAGAGTACCCAGTCTCAGTCCATGAGAGACATTGCGAGTGCATGTGGCCTCCACCCCAGCAGTGTGTATATGGGCGACATTGCTGCCATGTTAGGAACGAAAGATTCTAGTGATAGAGGACTACCCCTATGTCGGGATCAACTTTTCCAGGGACCTGTACATGCCTGTACCTCCTGGAGAGGAGCGAGGAGAGCTAGGTATGCTTGTTTTTAAGTTATTTAATTTTTATTTTCTTTTCATATATATCATGTTTTTTATGTGTACCAGAGTAATTGACAAATGTGTATCTATTATGTAAATATGTGGGACCAGTGCATCCAACAGAATTCACAAGGACCAGGCGGCGTCCTCGACCATAGGAAGTGCCAGCCACGGCCGCCGGACCATCAACAGCAACAGTAGTGGGACCTCCAGCTGGAGAGGCTAAGAGAGTATTGAGATGGGTGGAGCAGAACCTCACCACGCTCACTCGCACAGTCCCTATGGTAGAGATCGAAGATATCCCACCATCGATGCAAACTCACATAGTTGGGGTGCCACAGACCTGGGTCCAACTCTTCTGGCCTTTGGCAAATGTTTTTGTTCACTATGGCAGGGCCAACATGCCCCACCCTTAGCTAGGATGGACTACTTACGTGCCGAGGGAACTTTTTGTATATTTTTTAGGGAATAAGCCCTGTGATGCTTACTGGATATCTATTTTTGAGGTGATTGCACCCACCTATGTACTCTGATACCTTTGATATATATATGCTTATTTACATATTTTTATTTCTTATGGATTACATCTATTTACAAATGTATTTTACATGTGTATGTGTGTGCTTTTTCTTACATGTGTGCAGTATTCCAATCTAATACATGATTAGCTAGAGTATCTCTGATTTGATTCAATCTCCTAGGAACATGAATATAAGTAATGTAATCAAAGCTTCGTTCTAAGAGACATACCCTAAGGAATCTTCAGTGAAGAGTAGGATCGTAAATGCGGTAAACCCCATTTAACTGGGACACAACCAGTTGTGCATCTAAGTAGACCCGGAGATGAGAGATACCATGCGACAAAGCATCACAAAGAAACTCTATTACTGCATTGTATTCGGTGACATTGTTTGTGGCGTCACCTAAACAGATACCTTCTGAAGATAACAACTATCCCTGAGGTGTGAAAATCACCCAAGTTGTGGAAGCAAGCCTCTAAATGTGTCGGATAGTGACGTCCGCGGACCCAACAAACACCTCTGATTCACTTGGCATATGCCACAGTGAAAAAGATGACATAAGAAATGACATGTCCATAAAACAAAAAGACAAAAATATAACTGTATAAAAACTATACATATGTACAAGAAGTCACCCAAGGTGACCGACCTATGAGTAATACTTCTTGAGGTAGAGCCCATTTCTAGGCTGCACCAAAGAATTTCCCTCAAATTCCACCAGACGATAAGTGCCCTTCTTTAAAACCTCCTTCACGATGAAAGGTCTAAACGACATGGGTTTGAACTTGCCTGCCCCCAGAGGATCCTTATCTTGGTCATAGACTAAGACAAGGTCGGCTTCAGAGAAAATCCGAGGATGAATGGACCGATCATACTGACACTTGAATTTTTGTTTGTGGGCCTCGTTAGCCAAGGCTTCCTCCCGACACTTCTCATCGAGCTGCTCGAGATATAATAAATTCTCTTCAAGTGGTGAAGTGTTTGGCAATAAATTTACTGCCAACTTTAGCGATGGGATCTAACACTCTATAGGCAAGACTGCTTCCAATCCATAAACGAGTTGAAAAGGTGAGAAACCGGTTGCAGTCTTAATAGACATTCGGTAGGCCCATAATGTCGAATATAACATCAAATGCCATTTTGACTTGGCCAAATTGATTGTTCGCTGCAGAATAGTCTCGAGGGACTTATTCATAGCTTCCACCTGACCATTCACTTGTGAGTAATAGGGTGATGAATTTTCTTGCCTCAACCCAAGATTTTACGTTAACTCGGACATCATCTTATTCTGAAAGTGACTACCATGGTCAGTGACAATCTCTTTCGGGATGTCAAACCTTGCTATTATCTGGTTAAACAAAAAGAGAGTTGTTGTTTCTCCATCGTATTTGAACGTTGGTATAGCCTCGACCCACTTTGTGAAGTAGTCGACTGCTACAATGATGTAATAGTACCCCTTGGCTGAAGGGGGGTTGCATGTAGTATAATCAATCCCCCACTTGGTGAAGGGGTCAACAGTAATGACAGGAAATATGGGAGTAGGGTGTGCCTTAATCTTCCATGAGAATATCTAACATGGGTGGCACTTCTTCACCGATTCAACGCAATCTTTGATCAACATCGGCCAAAAGTAACTGGCTCACAAAATATTTTGGGCTATTGCTAACCCAGATAAATTACCACCACATGCTACGGTGTGGCAGTTGTTAAGAATGATTTCTTCTTCCTCATGAGTGAGGCACCGATGAAGGATGCAATCTACACCTCAACGATACAAAGTGTCCTTGAGTATGAGATAGTGTTTTTCCTGATGGCGTATACGTTGACGCTCATCAAGAGAAGCAGAGGTGTGGCACTTCAAAGTCTAGAGATAGACTAGTATATCTCCATACCAGGGATTCGAAGATGCGATAAGAAACATATCTCTTTTAATTGGTGATTCTTCAGGCATAACATCACCTAACTCGACCGAAAGTTCCAAGATGAGTTCCGCAAAGACCAGTGACTTTTTGGATTTCACCGAAACAAAATCCAAGTCAAATTCATGGAGGATAACTATCCATATACTGATCTTTCTGCTGATTACATGTATTGGAATGAATTCACAATGATAATGATGGTGGTCTTGCGAAATAGGATATAGTGACGAAACTGCTGGACAGCATGCATTATTGCCAACACAAGTTTCTCAACATGTGAGTAGTTGAGTTCTGGTCCAACCAGGCCTCGGCTCAGGTAATAATTGACATATTCTTCAAGAAGATCATCCTCTTGAACCAAGACCATACCGATGGTCAAGTCTGCAGTGGCCAAGTACAATAAGAAATATTTATTATAATTGGGTGGTTGAAGTAGAGGGGCAGACATGAGGGCACATTTCAACACTTCAAAATAGCATTGATCAGTTTCATCCCAATAGAAAGGAACGTCCTTCTTCAGTAAACATAGAAACCCTTTAGTGATCTCAGCATAGTTTGTGATGAAACGCTAGAGAAAATTGGATTTTCCCTGTAAACTCTGAAGCTGAGGGACTGTGCATGGGGGAGGCAATTGAACTATCGCCTCAACCTTTAGAGGATCGACCATGATCCCTATTGTCGAAACTATGAAACCTAACAAATGACCTGACGTCACGCAAAAACTGCACTTGTTTGGATTCAAGCGAATCTGATAGTGGCGACATTGCTCAAATATAAGTCAAAGGTGCACGGGATGATCAACTCTCTTACGAGATCGTGATGCTAAATCATCGAGATAAGCCTCAACTATGTGTTTGAGATCGTGGAAAGAAAAAGACATGGCCTGCTAAAATATAGCTCCATCATTCTTTAGGCCAAAAGGCATCTTCCGATAAGAGAATGTACCCCATGGACAGATAAAAGTGGTTTTGTGTTGATATTCGGGCTTGATCTGTATCTGGTTATATCCCAAGAAACTGTCCATGAAAGAAAATACCTCACACCCTGTGCATTCATCGATAATCTGGTCAGTGAATGGGGTGGGGAAATTATCCTTTAGATAGGCCTTGTTCAAGTCATGAAAGTCCGTACATACGCGAATCATACCCTACTTTTTGTTGACCAGAACAGGGTTTGACACCCATTGTGTCAATTGGACAGGGTAGATGAAACCAACTTTGAGTAGTTTCTCTACTTCAGCCTTAATAGCTGCTGGTTTCTTAGGATTTTTCGGATGAAGCTTCTAAGGGACCAGCTTAGCGTTAGGATACGTCGTGATTTCATGTTCGACGATTCTTGGATCAGTGCCTAGCATTTCCTCATAAGACCAGGCAAAAACATCACGAAATTCTTTAAATAAATCTGTATAGATATGAATCTCCTCGGGGGAGCAGTCCGCTCTGACGAAAACATTCTCCATGACGCCAGGGGTTCTGGAGATATCGATAGGTATTGTTTTAGCAATGGTTTCCATATTACCTTCCACGTAAACTGTGTGCGTAGCCAAAGTATTGATAGGACAAGATCTATCTCCAGTCATAGTCAACATGAATTCTCCTGCCTCTATTCTTCTCAACTCTAGGAGAAAATAAGATCTGTGATGGAGATCATCCTAGGGTCTGTCGGGACCAGTCATTGCCTCAATAATCACCTCATCTGAGGGCAAGACCAAGTCTAAAGAATCGGTATTGGAAGAGGAATATTGAGCCCAAATAGGCTCGAGAACTGGATCTAACTCCTGTGCAGGCGTCAGATCAGGGTCAACAAAAGCTTGCTGGACTATAGAGTATGTAAATTCTATTGCGGACAAGGGCATGTCCATGCCATGATGCCCTGTCTCTTCCATTGTGGTCAATGGGGAAGGAAGGGTCCACAGATCGTTAAAGTAGGTCGTACTGAATGACGACACTTGAAACATTTCAGCCATAGGCTGGTCGGGGACAACCGGTATATACTTGACATCACCAGATGGAGGCAGGTAATCGAAGGTACCCATCAAAGGTGGGCACAAACCAATCCCTATGTTGACGATGTTGGGTTGATGGTTATCAATCATCGGGACCATGGATGCGCCCGATGAAGGGTCAGGATGGGAGAAGGACAACTGATCAATGGACACGATATAGCCCTCACGTGGAAACAACAAGACCTAGAAAATGTTCATGACCACTACATGCATAGCATAGGTCTAAATTCTTCCTAACAAGGGATTGTATTCAAGATGCACATCGACCACTTCAACCTCGATGCACACAGTCTTTCCTCCTAGCTGCACAAAGAAAGAAGGAATGATTCCATGTGGTCGGAAAGAATGACCATCGAAAGCTGTAAGAAGAGTAGGTGACGAAGAAAAAATGGGTTGTCCAATGGCCTTCCAACATGCCAATGACATTACGTATGTTGAGGCGCCCTCATCAACCAGCGTGCAGAAAATATTCCAGTTAAAATTTTTTGTGACATAAGTCACTACTATCTGAAATGCCACGTGGTAGGGGAGATGATATTTTAAGTCATTCGTATCAAGCATGATCGTTCCCAGATTATAAGTCTCATCTGATCCCAAAGTGGATAACAATGCCTTTCTCTGTGTAGGGTAGCTCCAGAGGACCTCCAAAGCAGACATTGCGCAAGGGGTTTGTGATAAATCCTCCACCACAGAGTAATTCGGGGTGGCCCTTGCATTCAGATCGGGGGAATCTTTCTTGAACACCCCTTTCAGGATGCATGTCATCATTTCTCCCATATTCTTCTCGATCTGGAGAGGAACAGATGGGTTTACCACTTCTTTTCCCTTTTCACTAGATTCTGGCATTCTGTAACCGTGTGCTCTAGTCACTACATGAACGTCACCTTTCAACATATAGACATTCATGAACAAAGTACTAGAAGATGGAGGGAGTCCCTGACTATCCCCATCTGCACTCGAAGAGGCTTGAGTCAAATTTTTCCCATGTGTAAATGGGTTTGTTAAGACAACAGGTTGTTGCTGCACCAATAACTTATGGGCCTCTACAAGCCGAGGGCATAGGGGAGTCAGATGGTCTTCTGTGCAAAGGTTACATGGATACTTCAACTTCTTCTTTTTTGTGTTTCCCTCGCCAACATTGTTGGTGGGTTTCTTATCCTCCTTACCCTTCTTTCGTTGTTTCTTCTTTCCATCAGGCTGTTGGGTGGCCTTCTGGTTTTTTGATTGCACTTTATGTACATCCGATGTTTTAGTAGGGGGAGAAGCCGAAACAGAGGTTTGGCTGGCCGCTCTCTACTGTATCAACAATTGTTGCAACTGATTTGACAACTGATCAGCAGGCTTCACTTGTGCTGAACCAACAATACCATCGGCATGTGGTCTAGACTTATGTCTGGCCTTATCAAGAATGGACCTTGCTGTGTCTGGTAGAACCTCATAAATTAAACCTGACTCAGAGTATATTAATTCTAGTTATTGAGCTCTCATTATCGCTTATTCTTCGGAAAAAACTCTTGACGTTGCTACATCCTTGGATAATTGAGGTACCAAATACTTAAGGAACCATTCCAACAGAAACTCTGATGGAACTGGTACTTTTATCAAACTCTTCCGACGCCACCATTCCCGAATGTGATCTGAGATATGTTTAGCCTTTGTTTTCTCAAATTTGGCCAGCAATTCAGTGCCGGCATCATATCTCACAGGTAGTTGAAAATGGTTTAGAAAAACCATGTCCAACTCACCAAAAGTAGAGTATATTGAGCGGTCGAGCTCGATGTACCATTTTGTGGCACTCCCAATGACAGTGCGTTGAAACAGACACAACTGAATGGAGTCATCTCATAATTAATTGGAAGAGAAACATAGGTGAAAGGTAGTCACATGATCGCCTAGATCTTCATTTGGCTTACCTTCAAACTTTGGAATGTTCGAGGTCAAATTAGTCGACATGGGAGGCCAACTCAAATCGTGACAGATTGGCTCATTCAACAATCTTGACAAGTTTGGAAAATGTAACGTTGCCAGAAATGGTAGCTTGGGTTGTTGATTATATGGATGGAAAAAAGATCCTGGAGTTTGGCTAGCACCAGTTTGCCAGGAAAAGTTAGGTTGTTGTCTAGGGTTCTGGTAAAAACCATGGCTGTGGCCATTGTACGGATTATGCGCTTGTTGAGACATCATCGTTTGACTCCTGTAATTGGACGTTGATGGTTGGTCTTGTGTTGTATTCCAAGGATTCTCTAAAGGGTTGTCCCCTGCTGATCCGACGAGCATAGGTCCTGAGCCTTGCTCGGGGTTCCATTGGCCATGGAAGGGGTTGTCCCCAGTCAACATCCCTGATGAGGGAACTGATCCCTGCCACAGATTCTAGGGTCCTTGTGAGGAGAGAATTCCTGTCTTTGCCCCCTATGTAGGAATAATACACTGCACAGGATTTTATTGTCCATAACTGGGGTTTCCCCCGGCCAAGACGACAGCTGACGAGAATGCATTCTTACCAAATGCATCGAATAAAGAGAATGACATAGAACCTACCGACATAGTATAGGAAGGAATCCCTTGACTGCCTACTCCAAACGAATTGCAATCCATGTTAAGCCCGGTGGGGTGTTGGTGAGCATCACCGAGCGAAGGGGACGGAGGAGGTATGTGACCCCCGTTGTAAGGGAAAGAATTATAAGGGGCTGAGGGCCCCCCCATGGATCCTTGCAAAGGAGAATTTGAGCTCCTTTTCCCCAGACCTAAAGTCTGTAGAGTGGAGTAGGAAAGGACATAGTTCGTATCAAAGCCAGGCATCCCATATGAGAATGAAGGGCTTATCACACTCTGGGTGAAAGGAGTAGTGATCACCACCATAGACAGAATTAGGCCACTACCCAAGGTAGAGGTGGTCAAAACCATGGTGGTCTGAGATGGTGACAATGGGTTAGGAGGTGGAACGCCCCCTATAGTGGCAACCGTAGAGGGAGTATGAGTGCTCCCTAAAGAAGTAGCATCATTTTCTTCCATCGCTGCTTGAAACACTATCTAATGCTCGTGATGTGTTATCCATGGAGGGACAAAATGTATAATGAGAGGTGTTGATAGGTCAATGATCAGAGAGTTAGACGGCCCAAGAGCTTCTGCTCCAAGGTCAGAAATGGTTGGCTCCTCCGGATTCAAATGGTCTCCTCTCAGGGATGGCTTGGGTACAGTTTCCTATGGCCCGGTCACCTCAAAATACCCTTGTTGGTGTAAGGTAGCTAGAGAGGTAGTGGGGGGGGCCAGAGGGCCCATAGTGATAATAGTGGAGGTCATTCAATGTAAGGTGGACTAGGTCCACTATATTATTAAATAAGGCCCACTATGATAGTTAGATATAATAAATGTAAGAGGACTTCTTAGAAGATTCTACTTCTAGAAGATTCCTCCTCTAGAATGTTCTTAGGTGATGGTAGCACTATATAAAGGGGCTCAAGCAATGTAATGAGACATGAAGAAAAGTATTGTATTTGGAGCGGTAGCTCAATAGGAGGATGCCCCCTCGAAGAGGCAAGTGAACAGGAGAGGATCCCTTCCATAATAGGATCCATTGTATGGTGTTGTCCTACCTCAAGGGTTTGGTAATAATATTGTGTGATTTCTTCTATATTGTTATTTGGATCTATTGTGTATTCAGTATTTGTGGTTATTATATTGGTAGATCTATTTTGGTTCTTAACAGTTGGTCTAGTCTTCACCTTAGCGATGGTGGGGGTGGCTCCAAATTAACCGGCGGAAGTCCAAGAAGCCTTCAAGACCGAAGGAGCTCCTGATCTTCCACTTTGTTTGAAGATCAAAGACACACTAAATCTTTTCTAATCATTTGAAAACATGCACACCCTAGAAAAAAGTACCTATAATATAAAACAAGCATTCACTTGCTAGTTGGAAGAACAGTTACAACAACCAACACTAGAGAAAATTACCGATGCAAGTGCAACTCGAACACGGAAGCACCCTCCGAGTATACTCTGTAAAGTGTGGCCCAATGTCTTTCCTAGGTACTACAGTATACCCCCACAGTCACTTGTGTAAGTCATTAGAATAATAGGCAACTGGGTTGCCAGCTTGCGAATAGTCGCTAGGCGGGTATAGTCGACAGTCGGGTGGACCACAATGAGCAGGGTATCAAGTCAAAAACCTACCAAGGGTATCGAAATCAAGTGTTTCGAAAGACAACTAAGGACCTCGAACAGATTCGAGACCCACGAAGCTCTGTGGCAAATGCGATCGACAGAATCCCAAGATAATCCCTCTATATGCGTTCCCCAATACGCTTGGTCTGGCTTTGGAGGGGTTATCTCCGCTACCTTTTCACATGTGACCTTGTGTTTATCACCTATGTTAGAGGGGGGTCTCGGACAACTTTCACGTTTATTGGACTTTTTCACTCCCTAGCTCAGACTCGTATGTTTGTTTTGTATCCTTGAAGAGTTTCCTTTCCAACCTAAATCAAGGCTAATTGATGGACCCTGCAAACACAAAGTCTAGTTGATTTTAAATAATCGTTAGTTTTTAGTGGCTTGTCTTAAGTCAAAGGAACATAAATGAAACTAGTGGTGTATTGGGAGACAAAGGAGAATACAAACAAATGATGGAAACAAAATTACTTCTTCTTGACAAATAAATATTTGCACATTTAAAATCTTTAACCAACTTCTCTAACAACTTTTTTCTAAGATATTTGAACATAAAACTCAAAATAAGATTTCGCTCGACTACGAGCTACTTATTGTCCTAAGTAAACAACCAATAACTTACGAAAGATTTTTTTTTTTTTTCTGATAATCAATGCAACTAACCAACTACTTAACCAAACAAAGAAAATGAAATCTTTTTTTTTACTTTTTCTATGCTTCAAAACAAGAAACTTGAAATTAAATTATTTTTCTTTTCCTTTTAAAGCAAGAAAAAAGGGAGAAAAGAAGACAAGACAAGACTAAGAAATGACTTCTATCCCACTACAGATCGCAGGGAGTCACTGACAATACCAAAACAGACTGTTCAGAAAAGACTCACAAACTCGTCTAAAAATATTTTAAAAGAAAACACAAGAAAACTTTTGATAAAGATAAGCTAAACTGAGATCAAACCTAGGCTACAGACTGTAACAACAAAGACCAGGACTAAATCAAGAAAACCCCTACGAAGTTTGACTTCAACCAGGGAAGAGGTTGACTGCCTCTTCTTGAAAAATATTTTCTCAACACAGGCACGCTACTGACACTTCAGCAACCTGTGTATGTACGCGGGTTGTCCAAAGGTAGGGCACATATGTACGCATTTAGACCCACTGCAGGCCACGTACACCTCTGTAACTTTCTAAAAAAAAGAAAACAACAATCAAGCTGACAAGGCAGGGAGTACTGGTATGGAAGACCAGAATCCCTTAAAGACTCAGACACTTATAGAAACTCAAAAAAGGAAATTAAACCAATTAAAGCACCCAAAACAATATCCCCTATAAACCCTAGAGGCTTCCCCAGTATGGTCGCTAATTATTCTATAGTGGGAAAACCACCCTAAAGACTACACTAGGGTTCAATTGTGCAGACATATCTGACCATTTAAAGTCTCCTACTTTTTACAACTATCCCAACAATACCCCACATTCATGCATAAAACACAAAATATAGGGATCCGGTAGTCTTACCTTAAACTTCGCGTCCGGTGTCGATCCCTTTGCGCTCATTTGTTTCTCGACTTCAGATCTCCTCCCAAGGAAAACCTGCATTCACCAAAAGACAAACAAGAAACTATGAACATGCATTCTATATATGGATTAGTGGATTAGACATCATAGAAAAATGTAAATAAAACATAAATATTAAAGACATCATATGGTGGGACGGAAAAAGTACTTGTTTATATTAATCTCACAAAGTCACTTACAAAATGTGATCATTGAATGCTCCTCGAACTCGGTCCTGGGCTCCTCTTCACCAAGCTCCAACTACTTCCACGTATCTTTCTCCTCTTTTATTCTCTCTAGGGAAAAGGCATAGGCTTGCAATGGAGGAAAAAAGGCTAGAATAAGTAATTCTGGCTCAAACTCACAATGTGGCTGCAAATTCTTAGGGAAAGGGGGAATACTAAAATGGGTAGAGTTTTTTTTCTCTCATGCTTCTTGTAGGAATGGGACCCCAACACCTTATTTTATATGAAAAAAATATAGTTAGTTGGTTGGGTGACTAGCTATGGGTGGTCAATTGGTTAGGAAACTACCCAAAAGCCCGTATCCCCTTGCAAATTTTTATTTTTTGAAACTTTTGTGAGTATACAGGGGTTTTAATGGTGCATCTAGTGTACTTATGCGAGATGTAGAGGTGCAAAAAGTGTGTGTATGTGGGTAGTAGTGGTGCAGGGCACGTACATCTTCAAAAAATTGGTTTTTAAGAAGAGTTGTTCAGTGATAGCTTGGAAAAAATAGCAATTAAGATGGCCTGATGCGAGGTATGCATGCATGGTGCAATTTAGGGTTATAACACCTATAGCATATTTAAACTTCTGGATATACTCCCAGGCCGATTCACCTTCCCTTTGTTGAATTTCACGTAACTCAGACAAAGTTTGTTGTTCTGACTGAGGCAGCTTAAGCTCTGTTATGAATGTTTTTCATACCTGGTCAAGTGTGAACGCTTGACCTTGCACTACTGGTACTCCTGGCTCAATGGCCTTCATGTACCATTTGAGAGAACAACCTCTCAAGGTAGTCTAGAACTCAACCAATTTATTCACATCCAGAGTCCCTCTGGACCTCTATATTGCTTCACATAAGAACCAATGTTGCTCAACATCCTCGTCCCCCTTACCCTAAAATTTTAGGTATCTAGCAATCGAACCTCCCACGTTACCAGCCATTTCTAATCTTACTGCTCCTATCAAGATAAAACCTAACGGTCCTGGTTGTGATCTACCAAGGGATCCCAATATCCTCCTAGTATCCACGCTTCCTAGTTGTGACTAACTAGCTAAATGTAATGGAACATGAATAACGTAAGAAGGTAGCATAGAATTTACCACTTGTATAGAAGACACTTGGGGTATGGGTGATTCAGAGCTAGTTCCACTGGCTTTGGGGTGGGATTCTTTGATCTTGGGGGTCTCGTTCTCGTTCTCGGGAGTAGTGTCTTCAGCCAAATTCATGATCTTTCACGACATCGAGGCTGAATCTTCTCTTTCTTCTTCAAGATCCATGCCAGCTTCCTTTTTCTATACTTCTACACCTTCTTCTTCTTGTCCAACCTCTTGGGGACTTATTTCTCTCTTCTCTTCACTCTCATTTAATATTTGATTGGCCAACATTTCTTGTCTTCTCATCTTTCGCAACTCTTCCATCTTTCCTTCCTCGATTTTTCCTGGTCCAACTTCTTTCTGCAACTTCTCAGACTGTTTTACTTCTTTCTTTATCATACTGTGCCACCACTTCTCAACTATGGTAGCTATTTTCAAGGCTTGCTCATCTCTTAAGTCCGTTTCTTGCTACTCCCCCATTTGTCAAAGAAAATTCTCCCCTCTCTCAGGCCATGACTCCACCCCAAACTCACCCCACCCCAAGCGAGGGTATTTATGCGGCCATCTCAGTCGAGGACATAGTCAGCATCCCCTCCTCCATCAAGAAAACCTTAATCCACAGGGGGAATTCTCTCAACAGTCTTCCCCTTGCGTCTTTCTTGAAATCTACTTATGCCCATGAAAAATATTGATGATTCTCAACTGCAAACTCGATAATGTATCATTCTAATGTTGTATTGACCCAAAAATCGATTACTCGCGTTATTGGACAATCCAACCGATGGAGTTTCATGATCTTTTTGTATCCCAAGTATAGGTATTCTTGACTCGTTCTTGGAATTTCAGAGCTTCTTGGAGCCTATCTATTTAGTGAAAAAGTTCTTTCGAGAAATTAACCCAAAATATCTCGTACTGGTCACTTGATCTTTCTGAGTAAAAGAAAACATCTCGTGTATCTTTCATATATTTTCCTCTCAGCTTCTCTTCTTTCCCTATGAAGGTGTCAAAATTTCTCTCCCACCACCGGTGAATATCGGATCTGTGAATCCGTGAAAGTATTATCCCTACAGGTTCCCTTTTGATGCAAGTTCTGACAACATAACCATTTTGTTGGCGCAGAATTGATCAGATCAGGATCCTTCTCAGGTTACCAACAAAAGGCACTGAGTAGTCTAAAGCACTGGAATTTTCATCTCCTCCGAAAAGAATAAGTATCACCCAAATCCCAACCAATATAGAAATATAGGGAAGGGCAAGGAGAATACTTAGGTGGGTTTCCAGAATATTCAAGATTCACCATGATCTTACGCAAGACAGACTGACCACAGAACCGATATGAACTCATTCATACTGGAAATAAAGACACTCAAGTGTGAAATCATTTGTAAACAATGAGAACATATTGATCTTATCAAGCATAAATAAGTATTGTAAGGAGACAATGCATAAGCATACACACATAATGACACAGTAATTTCAAAATTTAGGTCCTTCCATATTTATTATCATAAGAGCTTCTTGAGTACTATATTAGATATACATATCAAGACTCTATTACAAGATTCTGGCTCTGGACGCATGCCACGGATCTCTAACTACCCTTTTCCCCAAAATGTATATAAGTTACAGTCACATAACCCTTTCTCTGGCTGCGTGCTCTATACCATCTATGACAAAACTCTACAGATAAGAAACTACACCCAACCATACCCAACAATAACATAAAAAACCCAACCCTTTTACAATAATATGCATCTCATATATAGGATGAGTGGGTTATTCTAGCTTTGGGCTCTGCATGCTTTCTTTTTCTTGTTCTCTTGTAACTACTTTTTCCTTGATGGCGTTGCGCTATCCCTTTTTGCAACCGATATTTGTTTCTTTGCTTGCTCCACTGTCCAACTTCTTCTGTAGCTTGTGCAACTTGTGCTTGACCAAAACTTTGACTGTAGTCCTCCTTTCACAACTCTAAACCAAAAGTGAAGGGGCCAACACATGGCCTTTAGGGTCTCTTGAGCACATGATTAACTCATGTAATATCTCATCTTCCTTCCTTGCATGTTGAGCATTGGAGATTGGATAACTTCCAGTGTGGAGAGGGAAAATTGGCCACAACCTTTTACTGTTGGTTTGCAAAAGTGTGGTGACACCATACCCCACTGTTTGGTACGTTATTTCCCTCATTAATAATCGGTCTGGGATGAAATCAGGAAAGAGATGTGGGGCCCCGTTGGTCCCATAAACCCTGATAAATGAGTAGTACTTGTCAAAGAACCAGTTTAACACCCCTTTCATCTAATTTTGAGTGAGCCTCAAAAGATATCCTATGTCTAAGGAATCCAAAAAGGACAGAATGGAGAGGGGCAAGAAATAAATTGCAAATATCATAAAAATGTTGTCTGAAATTTACACTCCATAATTGGGAACAATAAACATGAATGGTGGGATGAATTTGGTCCCAATTCCATCACAATTACGGAAATTCTACCGAGGAATAAATGGTGTTGATCATATAAGAAGACATATAAAAACATGGTTTCTTCATACCTAGTAGATTCCTTGCATGTAGGCATATGTTAAAGGCTAGGATATCTTCCCAATTGAATATTTGTCTTGTTCTAACGATGGTGTATGCCAATGCACTAGTACATATTGGAAAAATTGTGATGGTCTTGTTGGGCCCTTCGTTTTTGGTTAGAAGTTGCACAAGGAAAACTATAGTCCCAATTTTGGTCAAACACAAGTTGTGCAAGCCATAAAGGGGTTGGACAATGGAGAAAACAAAGAAACAAAAAATTGTTGGAAAGAGGGACAACGCAAAACCATCAAGGCAAAAGAAGTTACAACAAAATGAGAATAAGAAAGCATGCAAGATCTAATGCCAGAAGATCCCAGTCAGCCTATGTATATGAGATGTATATGATTGTAAAGGGGTAGCTGATATAGATGGTGTAGAGGGCATAGACAGATTATTGTTTACTCCATGTAGGTTATGTGATTGTAATTTGTATCCATTTTGGGGAAAAGAGTAGATAGAGCTATGAGGAATGAGTCTAGAGCCAAACATATTGTAGCAAAGTAATGATTTGTATCTATCAAATTGAATCTGAGAAGCTCTTTTGATGATAATATATATGGAAGGACCTAAAATTTTGAAATATACTATGTAATTCTCTATTTATGATTATGAATTGTCTCTATACTTTACTTCTTTATGTCTCATAAGATAAATTCACTATAATTATTTACAAATGTTGTCACAACTACGTTGTCTCTATTACTAGTTATGAATGAGTTCAGATATGTTCTTTGGTTAGTTCATCTTGCGTAAGAATATGGTGAATCTTGAAGATTCTGGAAACTTGCCTAAGTATTCTCTTTTCCCTCCCCTATCTTCTTGTCTTGGTTATGTTTCTGGTGAGACTTCTTCTCTCTGGAGAAGATGAAAATTCCAGCGCTCTAGACTACTTGGTACCTTTTGTTGGTAACCTGAGAAGGACCCTAGTCTGATCAATTTCATGCCAAAAAAATGGTTCCATTGTCGGGACTTGCGTTAAGAGGGAACCTGTAGGGAGAATGCTTTCATGGATTCATCGATCTGATATTCACCAGTGGTGGGAGAAAAATTGCGATGCCTAAATATGGAAAGAAGCGGAGCTGGGAGGAAAATCTGTGAAAGATACACGGGAGGTTGTCTTTTACTCAAAAAGATCAAGTGACCACTATAAGATATTTTGGGTTGACTTTCCAAAAGAACTTTTCCATTGGATAGATAGGCTCCAAGAAGCTCTATAATTCCAAGAATAAGTCAAGAAGACCTGTGCTTGGGATAATAAAAAGATTGCAGTGCTTCATTCGCTGGATTGTCCGGTAACGCAAGTGATTAATTTATGGGTCAATACAACATTAGAAGGATACATTATCGAGGTTGCAGCTGAGAATCATCAACATTTTTCACGATATTGAAGTTGGCATGGATATTGAAGAAGGAAGAGAAGATTCGTCCCTGATTCCAGAAAATATCAGGAATCCGACTGAAGAGACCACTCCAGAGGATGAGAATGAGACCCCCCAGATCAAAGAAACCCACCCTGAAGCTAGTTGCACCAGCCCCAAATCACCCATACCCCAAGTGTCTTCTATACAAGTGGTAAATTCTATACTACCTTCTTATGTTATTCCTGTTCCATTACAGTGAGTTAGTCAGTCACAACCGGGAAGTGCGAATACTGGGATGATATTGGGATCTCCTCGTAGATCACAACTAGGACTATTAGGTTTTATCTTGGTAGGAGCAGTAAGATAAACAATGGTTGGTAATGTGTGAGGTTTGATTGCTCGATACCCATAATTCTAGGGTAAGGGATATGAGGATGTTGAGCAACATTGGTTCTTATGTGAAGCAATCTATAGGTACAGAGGGACTATAGATGCAAATAAATTGGTCGAATTCTAGACTACCTTGAGAGGTTGTGCTTTCAAGTGGTACATGAAGGATATTGATCCAGGAGTGCTAGGAGTGCAAGGTCAAGCGTTCACACTTGACAAAGTACAGGCAAAATTCATAGCGGATTTTAAGCTACCTCAGTTAGAACAACAAGCTTTGTCTGAGTTGCACGAAATTTATCAAAGGGAAGGTGAATCAATTGGGGAGTGTAACCAAACGTTTAAAGATGCTATGGGGAGGTTAGTGCATCCAATTCATGAGGAACATCAAAGAGAATAGTATATATAGGGACTACTACCTCTGACACAGATTCCATTAATGCAACAATGGATAGCCACTTTGACAGATTCCTTGGAGCAATCAACAAATATTGAAGCCATGGAACGATATCCAGGGAGCCTAAGAGTGACCAGACCCCCAAATTTGGTGCAACTACAAGGACAAATATCAATGCTTACAGAGAAGATTCACGAATTGACGATACCCAAACCAAGACGACCGCAAGTCTAGTGTACCAGATATTACATAGAAGGACATCTGGTGAATAAATGTCCACATATGAGGGGGATGGTACCTCCTCAAAATCCAATGGGAGCCTCATGAGGACCTGTGAGAAGGGTTGTGCAAGTATCCACGAATTTACCATTGCATACTGTTAGCACTAGAAGTAACCTCTGGATTGCAGCAGAGGTAAGCCCAGTACCCATTAGTTTTATATGTCATGAATGAATAAATTGGGTTGGTCGAATGGATACAGACCCAGAAGAATATCACTTTAACTTAGAAACTCGAACCAGGGCATACATGAACAAGTGAGGTATTGATATAACTTCCATCAATAAGTTGAGTTTAAAATGAGTAGAGGGAAGACTTGGTTAGAATGGTGAACAAGACTTCTATAAGCATCAGTCTTTCCAGTAGCTTGGAGAAGAAATACAAGACACTGAAATGTGCCTAGGTGACATAGTTACAACAATACGATGATCAAAACTACACCATAGTGCTACGATAACAGCTCGACTGGATCCTCCAATTCTGAGCTACCTAGTGTGAGAAAGAAATAATACAACACAAGAAACTGATTAAAACTGGTGCAAATACTGCTATGATCAAACATACATCACAATAAAATAAATACCCTCTACCAGATCCTCCAATTCTGAGTGTTTTAACACAGTGTTTACAAAGAGGTGGAAAGAGGATGACTTTCATTAAACCAGAAGTCTCAAATGCAAATGCATAACCAGAAGAACCAATGCTTCATCAAAAATTTACAATCGGGAGCCTATCTCAACCATCGACACTTTCAAAAATACAAAAACTGAGCATATATACTCAGAGAAATTTCCCCCCCTGAAAGCAGGAGGGTAGCTAAGCCATTAATTCCAAGCCTAGCATGCACATGATCCTTTGTCAGGGGAGGCTTAGACCGACATGGCTCCTATAGGAAAGCCTTCACACAAGAGTACCATAGGCTTAATTGCTCCAAATCTCCCACTCCTTTCATTCATTGCTTGAGATGAGGTTTCGACCACCTGCTCAAATTTTATTAACTTCTTTCTTCCATGGCGGGTGGTCGAGACTACATGCACAGGGGACGACCACGTGCCTGCTCCTCAAGGCTCAGAAGCTAGCTCCCTTTTCTTCTAACTCTACCCTCAAAGGGACCCCGGTCTGTGACCATCTGTCTCTTTCTTGGATAGCTCAGATTGATCCTTGATCAATGGTCCCAATGGTGTCAAGAATTCTTGTACCAGGGATCCACGATGCACTTCCTTTCCTTTTCCTCGGTGCCCAATCTTGTGAAATGGTTATGTTATAATTCAACGGTCGGATTTTCTTAGAACCGACAACCATGATGATTCCCTGAAGGCCCCAAGTCACTGACCCACCTTCCATATGATTGGGCGCTAGGATTGTGGGCCCAGACCCCCCCCATGATGTTTTGGGGTTTTGATTTCACATATCTGCAATGGATAGGAGAGATCCCTTGTCACTTAGAATTTTGATAGCCAAAATCACGACATGACGTAATAACGCGCCACGTGTCTATTGCTTGAACGACCCAGATTGGCATGGCTATCATTTCAATGAGGGTCCACCATAGTCATGCACCCCTCATCTTCACTAGCCCACTCCTTTCAATATGACCCTGGGCTATGACCATGGGATAGACTCTCCGGGCTTCACATTTTGGGGCGAAAGGTTGTGGTTGCGCTTGCTAATGGAAACCCTGAAATGTCAACTCCTGGGATCGCACAATAGGCTACCACTTGTCCCCTGCCTGGATTGGATGGTGCAAATTAAATCATGACTTTGGCCATTAGGGATGAGCCCTGGTGCTAAAACTTGGGCCACTCCATGGCTTCAGTTTACCCGATGATCGTCGACCTTCCTTGATGATAGATCCTCACCGTTGAAACCAGTCTTTGCCCGCTTGCTTTCTTTGTGTGACTATTTAGCCGCTCTCAGTGCTACAGACAGTCGAAATGGGGATTTGACTAACCAGAATTAGGCTTGGGAAGGAAAAGGTTCAGTGATGGAGGGAAAAGGAGGAGGGGTCGGCCTTCAAAAGAGACAGAGGAATTCAGGGCCAATCTCTTCCGGGCATATTGACAGGGAAAGACTAGTCAATCAAGAAGGATGAATGTAAATGAAAGAGAAGGACATGACGAAATGGGAAAGGAAAACCATGATCGGGTCGACAGAAGGGGAGAAGAAAATCAAAATTACAGACATGTGAATAAAACACAGATCCCCAAGGTCTTGAAAGGAATATGTGATAGCATTAGGCTCCATGGGGGATGGCATGCTCCCTACGAGCTGCCAAGAACGCGTAGCTCCGGTGCCTTGTTGTTGGGTTGTGGAGTCTTTATTAAAACTGAAAAACAAAGTAGGAAGACAATATTTAAAAACACAGGGGAGCCACTTATGGCTCAAATAAAACACTTCTTCAGGAAATGCCCATTCACAAGGCCATTAAAAACCTCCTCACCCTCCAAATCCTGCAACCTGTAAGTATTATTTAAAAACACTTCGTAGATTTTGAAGGGCCCAATCCAAAGGGCTTCAAACTTGTCGTGCTTTCCTCTGTCTTGTCTGGGTGCATCCCATTTAAGCACTAGATCTCCCAGCTGGAAATCTTCTTATATCGCCTTTCTGTCAAAGGCTTGCTTGATCATTTGCTGAAGGTCATGAGCTCTTCCCATCACCTGCTCTCTAGTCTGTTGGACCTCCACCAGTTGATTAATTCTTCTGATCATATTGTCGGGATCTCCTTGATAATCCTAAGAGAATTTTTCTACAGGTAAAGCTAGATGAGAAGGAAAAACAACTTCTGTCCCATAAACAAGTTGGAAAGGGAAGATTCCTAGGGATCTCTTTGTCATCACTCGATCAACCCATAGAGAAAATTCCATCTTTGAATCCTAGGCCTTATTATTTTCTTCTAACATCCTTTTAATAAGCTTGATCAAGATTTTGTTAAAGGACTCTACCAGTCCATTGCCTTGGGGATAATAAGGAGTGGAGTGAATTAATGAAATCCCAAACTTCTCACAGAACTTGATCAATGGTTCAGACTTGAAGGATGCAACATTATCAGTGATAATTCTGTTTAGATAGCCAAACCTTGCCATGATATCTTCAAGAAATCCAATGATCACTTTGTGTGAAGCACTCCTGGTGGGGATAACTTCTATCCATTTGGTGAAATAATCTATTGCAGTTAAGATCCATCTGTGTTGACCACTTGAAGCAAGATGAATCTCCCCAATGAAGTACAACCCCCTTTTTTGAAAGGGTTCCTGATCTGAAAATAGGGGGCTGACTTTTTTTGCTATGCGAGCACCCTCTACTCCATTAAAATAAACTTCAGGAACTTTCTCAATGTCTTATTTGTGCAAGAGAAATTATGTGTCAAGTTTATGCATCTTTTAGGTGCTTATGTGTGAGCTTTTTTAAAAGGTTAAATGTGTTGTTTAAAGAATACAACAACAACATAAAGTGCAAAAAATAATAACCAGCAAAAACTCACAACAATGACAACATGATAAAGGAGTTCAGCCCCAACTGGGCTACATCTCCTTGAGCCTCCATCAATGGACTAGGCTCTCTGGGATTAGTTTGTCAAAGATTCTTTTACAATTTGTTGCTCAACTATAATGGATTTATTGCTGCTCAACTGCTTTTTGTGCTGTGAATGGGTGGTTGGATGCAATGTCCAACATTGGTCAATGAGATGACCCCTCTTCTAGCAATGAGTGCAAATCTTTTGCATCTTCTTTTCAAGTTGTATTAGCTTGGAAATTTTCCTGAATTTGGTCAATCATTTCCAACATATTGCAACATTATGGTTATCTAAACCACAATATGTACATGGACGTTCTCTTCCATTTTTACATGCAAATTTACCATGCTTAAAATAATCAAAAGCAATCGAATTACAGGCAGAAATATACCTTTAACATTCACCTTTATCGCCTTATTGAGGAGGTGAATTTGAAGAGTTACCAAATCTCCTTTGAAGACCAACAACAATGTTCTTGTCCTCGTGGCTATCACAACTCTCTTGTTTCACACATTTGCATTCATCTTGAACACATACTTTTCATGCTTGAGGGATTGAACTTACAACAAAAGTTCTTGAACATTCACCTTTATCACCTTCTTGAGAAGGTGAATTTGAAGAGTTACTAGCTCTCTTTAGAATACCAACAACAATGTTCTTGTCCTGATGGCTCTCACAACTCTCTTGTTTCGCACATGTGCATTCATCTTGAACACACACTTTGCATGCTTGAGGGATTGAACTTGAAACAAAAGTTGTTCTTGGAATTGTTTCCCTTGTCTCCTCAACTTTGGAATATGCTCCATCTTTCTGTTCATATCCAAGACCCCTATACTTGGGCCTCTCCTCAACAAAAATAGGCTCAACAATTCCTTGTGCATGCTTGCCTAACCCTCTACCTTCATAGCCCATTTTTAACAATAACTTGGACCCTATTCATCTAGTGTGATTTTCAAAAACACCAAAGCATTCATCTTGAGAGGAATTTGAAGAAAATATAACATTACATACCTCATGTTCATGCATCTACTTGGTAAGGGTTTCCTTTTCCTCATGGAGTTGAGTCTCCATCTCATGCAACTTTTCAAGAAGCTGGTGCTTCTCCTCCTTCATGGACATGAAATTCTCTTGAAGGACAATGCTCTCCTTCCTATCTTCCCACATCTCTTGCACCATATCTCTCATGGTTACAAACACCTTCAACATCTCTTTGTCAAAGAACTTGGCTAATGAAGATGTATGAGAACTTTCATTGTTTGAAGCTTCCTCCATCCTTGCAAGATATCAAACTTCAACATAAAACTTGCACAATAATACCAACAGCTAAATCTCTAGCTATCAATGGAAATCACATGAGAAAAACTATGCTTTGATACCACCTGATCTGAAAATAGGGGGCTGACTTTTTTTGCTATGCAAGCACCCTCTACTGCATTAAAATAAACTTCAGGACCTTGATCAATGTCTTAGTTGTGCAAGAGAAATTAAGTGTCAAGTTTATGCATCTTTTAGGTGTTTATGTGTGAGGTTTTTTAAAAGGTTAAGAGTGTTGTTTAAAGAATACAACATAAACATAAAGTATAGCAAATAATAACCAACAAAAACTCACAACAATGACAACATGATAAAGGAGTTCACCCCCAACTGGGCTACATCTCCTTGAGCCTCCATCAATGGACTAGGCTCTCTGGGATTAGTTTTTCAAAGATGATTTTACAATCTACTGCTCAACTCCAATGGATTTATTGACTATACCATTGGGTTCAAAATACATAAAAACCCCAAAAATGACTATTAGAACTCTGAAAACAGACCATGGCTCATCCAGGCATGACCTCTTCTACTGGTGGCCTTGAGCTTCCCTGAGCTTCCTTGTGGCAAAAAACACTTGTAAAAGTCCTCAAATTCCTCTGAAACCTATCCCAATGAGTTTAGAGAATCTCAATTAGTCAATAATGACTATTCAGTCGCTAAAAATGGACTTTGGTTCCCCTGGGCATGACTTCCTTCAATGGTGGCCCTAAGCTCCCTCGAGCTCTCTGAAACTTAAATCTAGAAAAACCTGCAATAGAAGTCTCCAAATTCCTTTGAAAACTGTACCAATGGATTCAGAACATCCAAAAACCCCTAGCTGGGCTTTTTCGGCACCTCATTTGGCCAAAAAATGAAGAAGATAGGCCTCCTGCCATTTTCCTCCTTCAAGTTTGATGTCTTTGGTTTGCCAATTCGCACCTCCTGTGTGAGTAACCTGGCTTCTGGGTGTTTCCCATGATGTGCACCATTCCCATTATTGGTGCTAAACTATCACACCATTAGTGAAATTAGGGCCTCAAAGGGCGGAGGTGTTGGGTGCATGGGGGACCATATGGCCACGTCCCAGCGTGATTTTAGTCCCTCCTTTCAAGATTGAATGTGGCTGTGACACATGTCGAGCGCGTGGTCACTGGTTGGACTCCCATGCATTTAAATGGCCATGGGTCACATGGCATGGTCATATGGGTATAAACGGGGGCCAGGGCTAAGCCTCAACTCGGACATCCTCGCCAAAACTTAACACATTCGAGTTTAAATATATATTAACATATATATATATACATATACATATACATATACATATACATATACATATACATATACATATACATATACATATACATATACATATACATATACATATACATATACATATACATATACATATACATATACATATACATATATATATATATATATATATATATATATATATATATATATATATATATTAAGAACCATCATATGGTGCACCAGATGGGAGGCCTTTTCCAAGGATTTACCCCTACCCAGAGGTCATGGGGTCGAGTCCTGCGGACTCCCACAAACTTTTAAGCACCAAACCCAACGTGCCACGTGGCAGCCCACACCTGGGCCACATGGCACCATACCATTTTCCACAATGATTCCATGTGTCAGATGTGTCGGAAATCTATTCCTCCACATGTCTTCCACCCAATTTCCAACTCATCTCCTGCCACATCATCATCATGCCATGTCAGCTGTACGACCCTGCCACGTCGACTGTATGGACTGTACAATCAACATTTTTTTTGCCTGTTTGGCAAATCGAACAAAACATGATATCTCACTCATCTAATGTTCGTTTGAACCCATTCAAAGTGGGTTGAGCTCGTGAGGATGAGGTCTATGCACCTATCTGTTTTGAAGCAATTCTTAACACTTTGATTTTTGGGCTAAATTTTGACCCCTGGTCCAGATTCTGATCACACCTTCCCACTGAAAGGATTTTGGACCCACAAAAGATGATGATTATCTTCCTAAGCTTCAATACTCTTTTACTTCCAATTTCTATCAACTGATTCTACTTGAAAAGTCTTTTTGGCAATCACCTGGGTACCTTGACATGCCTTGCACTGCAAGTGGCTATGTCCCTCAACCCCTATTCTTTGGCTGCTACTGACCCACTATTCTCTTTGTGCTTGGAAGACTGTCATCCTTCCCACTGAGAATTAAGTCCCTGTTTTGAACTCTTTGGCATCAACACAATCCACTCTACAATGGCTGCAAAATACTTTCCTACGACATCTTGTCACAAACCAAGAAAACCATCAATCTTGAAAACAAACTTCTTACAAGAATGTAAATGATGCCAACATAGTATTCTTTCTCTTCAAGCAATAACTGTCGCATATTGTACTTCATCAAAGTACATGGCGTTTTCCTGTATCTTGGTGTACTCAATATCGACTTACAAGCCAACAAACACCATGGACTAAACGTAAGTTGAAAAAATATGATCAACACAACATAGTCGTCAAGACAACACCGACACAAGTCGAGAATCATTTGAAACATATCGACATCCCAAAAGTTGACATTCATGATACACAACCATGTTACAATCATGAGACACTCATAATGAAACTATCACAAAGTTCATTGTTTACACACATACAAAATCACATGCATGTGCATAGCTCTTCAACTCTCCTTCAAGTACAAACATAAGTACATAAATCCAAAAACATGTGGGTACATAAGAGCTGAAATGAAAAGCTATATGGCTGAAATAAGTGAGTATCATACCCATCTTTTACATCCTCCTGGCGAAGTTGTGCAACAACAAGAATGCCTTCAATAGAATTGCATTCACATGAAAATTTGCATCATACAAATTATGATAAACTGCTACAACTTGTCATACTTTTAATAGAAATGAACACATAAGGATGAAATGTGCATCTACAAACAGAACAATGCAAGCCTTACTTGCTCAAGAAATCTAATCATTTCTTACCAAGCCAATTCAATGGTGACTTTTTCTACTAAAAATCATCTTCTTGTGAATCATCTTGACTCACATCAATGATGGAATCTCCTCTTCCATTCTTGCCAGTCTCTTTATCCATCTGCTTCTTGTGCTGTGAATGGGTGGCTGGATGCAATGGCCAACATTGGTCAATGAGATGACCACTCTTCTGGCAGTGAGTGCAAATCTTTTGCATCTTCTTTTCAAGTTGTCTTTGCTTGGAAAGTTTCCTAAATGTGGTCAATATTTTCCAACATCTTGCAACATGATGGTTATCTAAACCACAATATGTACATGGAATTTTTCTTTCATTTTTACATGCAAATCTACCATGCTTAACATAATCAAAAGCAACTGAATTATAGGCAGAAATATACCTTGAACATTCACCTTTATCACCTTCTTGAGGAGGTGAATTAGAAGAGTTACCATCTCTCCTTTGAAGACCAACAACAATGTTCTTGTCCTCATGGCTGTCACAACTCTCTTGTTTCACACATTTGCATTCATCTTGAACACATACTTTGTATGCTTGAGGGATTGAACTTACAACACAAGTTCTTGAACATTCACCTTTATTGCCTTCTTGAGGAGGTGAATTTGAAGAGTTACTAGCTCTCTTTCGAAGACCAACAACAATGTTCTTGTCCTCATGGATGTCACAACTCTCTTGGTTCGCACATGTGCATTCATCTTGAACACACACTTTTCATGCTTGAGGGATTGAACTTGAAACAAAAGTTGTTCTTGGAATTGTTTCCCTTGTC
>ML777170.1:974408-995685 GCA_009831015.1 Picea engelmannii | reverse complement strand
ATATATATATATATATATATATATATATATATATATATATATATATATATATTAAGAACCATTGTATAGCATGCCGGTTGGGTATCCTTTGCCAAGGCATTACCCCTTCTTGGAGGTCACGGGGTCGAGTCCTATAGACTCCCACAAACTTTTAAACACCAAACCTAAGTTGCCATGTGGCATCCCACGCCTGGGCCACATGGCACCATACCATTTTCCATAATGATGCCACATGTTAGCAATCTATTCATCCCCGTATCTGCCACCCGACTTCCAACTCATCTCCTGCCACGTCAGCATCATGCCACGTCATTTGTACGACCCTGGGACATCAACTGTATGGACTGTACAGTCAGCATTTGTTTTTTCCTGTTTGGCAAATCGAGCAGAACGCAGTATCTCACTCGTCCGATGTCTTTTTGAACCTGTTCGAAGTGCATTGGGTTCATGAGGATGAGGCTTACACACTTGTCCATTGTGAAGCAATTCCAAACACTTTGATGTTTGGGCTAAATTTTGACCCCTGGTCCAGATTCTGATCAATGTCGAAGCTACTATAGGATTTAGTGGCAGGGATTTGAGCTGCTTCTTTCCTAAGAATTTTTTACATTTGATGCAGGCTCTGATATTTCTGTAGACATCACTGAATAAAGTGGGCCCGTATTACCCAACCCTGAGAATTTTGTAGGTTGTGTTCTTCCAAAAATGGTGTCCCCCACATAGGCTGCTATGAAAATCAAACAAAATTCTTTGGGCCTCCTATGGGTCTAGACATATTAGAAGCACTCCTAGAGGGTCTTTCCAATACAAGACCTGGTCAATAAGGCAATATCTGATTTCTTTGATCTTTAAAGCTCTTTCCTTGCTCTTTCCCATTCCATCAGGAGGCTTTAATTCTTGCAGAAAATATATAATGTCTTCATACCAGGTGCATTCTGCTAATGGTAAGCTTTCCTAAGAACCTTTGTTAGACAACTCAGCCTACTGATTTTCTGAAAAAGCATTGATGAAGCTAACCCCCAAGGCTTTACAATTACATTCAACCAACAACTTGGCTAAACCTTGCCCTTTAAATAGCTTGGTGGTCTTTATTTCCAGATCAAACTCAAGGATTTTGGCAATCCATTTGCTCCTCTTCTCGTCTATGTTAGGTTGAATAAAAATGTCCTTCACAGAAGCTGGAGGAACATATGCAATGAAATTTGACTGTAGGACATAAAATCTGAAAGATTTGAGAGCTTTCACCAAGGCATAGGCTTGCTTTTCCATGATTTCATACCTGATCTCAGCATCCCTCAATGCTCTGCTGAAAAAAGAAACAGGATGCTCCAGCCTTGCATTATTCTTCTATAGTAGAACAATAACCAATGTATCAGAGGAAGTTAAAGAAAAGATAAAAAATTCCTTGGAATAATCAGGACTGATAAACACAGGTGCCTTAGTCAATGCCCTTTTGATTTGGTCAAAGGATTCTCTGGGTTCAACAATCCATTTTACTTCATTCCCCTTCCTGAGCATGGTTGTGATATGCATTACCAAATCAACAAAATTTGAAACAAACCTCCTTAAAAATTTAATTTTTCCCAAACAATACTGGACTTATTTCCTAGACTTGGAAAGTGGTAGGGTTTGAATTGCCTCCACCCTGCTCAGATCAATTCTCACTCCCTCGGCAAATACTATATGCCCCAACAAATTTTCCTCCTTCATGGCAAAAAGAGATTTTTTAGGATTCAAGGAAAGACCAAATCTTCTGCATTTGAAGAAGACCTTCCTCAGATGAGAACAATGTTCTTTATCAGATATGGAAAAGACTGTTATGGCATCCATATAGATCACCACAAACTGATTCTTCTCCCCAATGGAGGCTATGTCCATGGCTCACTAAAATGTTGCCCCTGCATTCATCAATCCAAAGGGCATTTTGGCATACATGAATGTGCCCCAAGGAGTGGTGAAGGTTGTCTTTTCTCTGTCCTCAAGCAGGACTGATATCTGATTGTAGCCCAAAAATCCATCAATCATGGATATCCTTGATGCACCAGTTTCCCTTTGTAATATATGTTCCATATTTGGTAAGGGGTAATTGTCCTTCTTTGAGCTCCTATTCAGATTTCTAAAATTGACATAGAGTCTGATTTCTCCACTTTTCTTTCTCATTGGGACCAGATTGGCCACCCATTCAGAATATCTCAAAGGGATGATGATTTGGGCATCCAACAGTTTCTTTACTTCTCTCTCCATGGCAAAAAGCAACATAGGATTAATCTATGTTAGCTTCTTGTTAAATGAAGTAGCCTCTTCTTTCAGTGGGATCTTATGCTCAAGGACAACTGTGTCATATGTTTTGAGGTCTTCATAGGTCCAAGAAAAAACATCAGCAAATTCCCTTAATAACTCAGCATACTCGGTCCTCTTCTCTCTTGTCAAGCTGCTTGAAAATTTGACAAACTTTGGCTCCTTCTCTATGCCAATGTTGCACTCAGTTGTATCAGCATTATCATTTAAGATTTTACCCTTTACTGCCACATCATTTCTATCAAAAATCCTTTGCAAAGGAACCAGTCCCTTTGGAATGTGATTTCTATGTAGTTGAACAATATGATGACCAACAATCTTGTTCAGAAGATCATCAGCATAAGGATTGGCTTCAGAAGAAGGGTCTTGATCAATGTGCAATGTTGAAAACTCCTCAACAGTCTCCAGGAATCTTTTGATTTCGAGATCATCCTCAAAAACCTTCCAATGCTTGACATTGTTAGGTATGGAGGGCCTGTATTTTACTTCTGTATCATACCTGAGCTTAGGTGGCAGAGAGACTTTGAAATTTCTCGCTAAAATAGCTAGGGAATCAACCACAGTGTTTTCTCCTTTTGGAATACATGATATATTGAAAGCTAGGAAAAACCTGTCAATGAGGTCCCAGGATTCATTTTTGTAGCTCCTAAGCCAAGGGTGTTTGGCTTGATAAATATTTTTGATCTGCTAAATAATTAGCTCATCATCCCCAAACATAGATATCTGTTTAATCCCCATTTCCTTTGTAGCCCTTAATCCCAAAACAAGAGTTTCGTACTCTGCCACATTATTGGTGGCTTCAAACTCTAATTTGTATGATAGAGATATAGTTTCCTTAGCAGGGGAAACAAAAAATACCCCAGTGCCAACACCATCTTTAGAAGAAGCTCCATCAAAGAACATTTACCATACAGAGGTGATCGGGGCAGAATATTCATGGGGGGTAATTGGTTGCTTTCTAATTTGAAGAGGAGCCTCAGGGGTGTTGGTGAGTTGAAAGAAGATGAATCCCAAATCAATATCAAGGGAAAATATGCGATGATTGGTGGGGTTTGATTCATCACTAACAATGTAGGCTAACTGAGCTTCTCTATACATTCTTTTGTTCTCCCATCCAAAGACCAGAATGGTAGCATATGTGAGGTCCATATGTAATGTTCCCCCAAGCTTTTTAATCCAATATATTGACAATAACATGCCAAACTTGGGAGTAACATCAACCACCATGATATCCATGACCACACTTTTCATGGGTAGCTGAAACAAGGTTACCACGAGATCTTTGATGACCCCGAGACATTGCACCCTCCTAGAGTCAAAGGAGCAAAAATCATGATAAGATTTTGTGACTTCTAGTCCCAACTCTTCCATGACTGTTTTGGGCATGAGATTATGGGAAGCCCCTAAATCCATCAGGAAATTATGCAACACCTTATCATGTATGTTTAGGGATGTGTAGAAGGGATGGAATGAATCATCTCTATCTTCTATCATAGGACCTAGGATGACTATTGGCTTTTCATCTTGGAGGTTCACTGAGTCTGCAGAATGGCAGGATGACTTAGACTGCAACAATTTAGAGAGGGACCTTTTGAAATCTTCATGTTTGACTAGCTCTAAAAGGGGCACAAGAATTCTGATTTTTTGAATTTCATGCTCAAAGTTAAAGGAGGAAGGAGGCTTAGGAATTTCCCTTACCTATAGAACAAGGTCTTTGGCTATTGGCGAGAAACTCTAAGCTTTCTTTTCCTTGGCAGTATTTGTTGCATGCTTAGCAGGCTTCTCTTCTATGAGAGGCTAATCATGGATGTCAAACTTCCCTTCTTTCTTCTTTGACTTGAGGTTGTATTTGTTGGGACTGATATCATGGGCTTTCTCCCCCTTACTCAACTCATTTATTTGGTTGTTCATGAGGAATTATTCGTATGAAGATTGAGTTAAATGAGGGAAAGGAGAGGTGTCCTCAATACAATGAATTACAAGGTCTAGCTCTTCTTCTTCCTCTTCCTTATCAATAACAAGGTTGTTTTGAAAAGGAGCCGGTATTCTCTGATCGTTTCTATCTCTATCCCTTTGTTCCCTTGGCATAATCTGAGGAACATTGTTGTTCGGCCTCCTGAAGTTGCCTCTATTGTCAACATTTTGAGGATTTATGTATATCAGCTTCCCCTCCATTTTCATTTTCTCCATCTCTGCAGACAAAGACTTTACTATCTTTGTCAATTCATCTACTTGAGGGTAAGCAATAGAATAACCAGAGGTTGAGGCTTCAGACCTCCCTCTTTCCTTGTCTCTGTCAGATTTTCTTTTGAGCCTGTTAACTGCTAACACATTGGATTCTACTTCCAGGGCTGCATCTTGCATGTTAGCCAAGGAGGTAGCCCTTCTTTCTCTGAGCAGGAGGTAGAAATCAGGGTCAAATGCACTAGTATAAGTGATTTTGGCAGAGGCTTCTGAGGGTTTTATCTCAACATGGATCTTATTATACATTTTATTGAATCTTTTGGAGAAGTCTGAGACAGACTCTCATTCCTTTCTCTTCAACGACCCAAACTCTGTCGTGTAATACATGAATTTTTTTTATCTCCCCACTGTCTTAAGAAGACATTATCTAGATCTTTAATTCTAGCAATGGATCCATTGGTCAGTCCCCTAAACCATTTCCTAACCTCAACATCAAGGCTCTGGACAAAGACTCTCATCTAGACATCTTCATTTTCAATGTTCAGGTTGTCTGCGTAACTGTAGAAGGCAACAAGGTGTTCTTCAATAGTTATGTCCTCCTCTCTAGTGAATTTAGGCATACACTTCAAGTAATCTCCAGCAGGGAGAGGATTCATTGGCTGAGGTAGGACTAGAGGGGCATACCTTGCAGCCACTATGGCATCCATTCTATTTCCAGGGGGATTATCACTTGCCATAGGGATATGAGGTGGAGGAGAATTAGGAGGGGAAAGGGCTCGAACAAGGGAGACTAGAACTAATCTTGCAGGAGGAAAAGGAAACAACAAAGGATTTGAAAAGGAGGCTAACGAGTTTAAGGGAACATAGGTTTCTCTTTGCTCATCGACAACAACAACAATGGGAGGAGGGGTGGTAAATCCTAAGGTAGGAAAATATCTTGAATTCCTGGGTCTAGACTAGGATACAACGTCAGGGGAAGTAGGAGTGACAAAGCTCTCTCCCTCCAATCCAAGACTAGGAGGAGAAAACGCGACGAGAACACTCCCAAAATTTAAAAAACGAGAAACTCCAATAAGAGGTTTGATAGGAAACGGAGAAACAGATATTGGAGTCTCTCACAGAGGGCAATGAGAACTATCAAAAATACCTAGTTCAACAATTGAAAATTCTTCTCGGAGGGCCTTTCCCTCTCTGATAAGTTTCTTTGGATTTGCTTCAGGTGTTTCTAGGGGCAGCTGGGGGGTAGACCTCATATGTCTGCCTCTGGAAGCCACAACTGAAATAGTAGGTTCTCCCAAGTGGAGTCATCACAATGGAGTCGCCAGCTACATAGTCAGAATCTTGGAGGGCTCTGATGCCTGATGCACCTTCAGAATCAGAGGCTCAATGTCATTTAATCCTAGGGAAAATCTTCAACATCGTCCCCGAAAACGGTGCCAAAAATGTTAGCACTAGAAGTCACCTTTGGATTACGACAAAGGTAAGCCCAGTACCCATCAGTTTTATATGTCACGAATGAATAAATTGGGTTGGTCGAATGGATGCAGACCTAGAAGAATATCGCTTTAACTCAGAATCCTATACTAGGGCATACATGAACAAGTGAGGTCTTGATCTAACTTCCATCAGTAATTTGAGTTTAAAATGAGCAGAGGGAAGACTTGGCTAGAATGGTGAACAAGATTGCTATGAGCATCAGGCTTTCCACTAGCTTGGAGAAGAAAGACAAGACACTGAGATGTGCCTAGGTGATACAGTTACAACAACACCATGATCTAACCTACGTCATAGTGCTATGATAACATCTCAACTAGATCCTCCAATTCCGAGCTACCCAGTGTGAGAAAGAAATAATAAAACACAAGAAACTGATTAAAACTGGTGCAAATACTGCTATTATCAAACATACATCACAACAACATAAATACCCTCTACTGGATCCTCCAATTCTGAGTGTTTTAACACAGTGTTTACAAAGAGTTGGAAAGAGGTTGACTTTCATTAAACCATAAGTCTCAAATGCAAATGAATAACCATAAGAACTAGTGCTTCATTAAAACTTTAGAATTGGGATCCTAGCTCAACCATCGACCCTTCAAAAATAAAAATAAATGAGAATACATACTCAAAGAAATTTTCCCCCTTGACAGCAGGAGGGTAGCTGAGCCATTAATTCCAAGACTAGCGTGCACATGATCCTTTGTTAGGGGATGCTCAGACTAGCATGGCTCTTGCAGGAAAGCCTGCACATAGGGGTACCACAGGCTTAATTTCTCCAGACCTCCTAGTCCTTTCATTCATGGCTTGAGCTAAGCTTTCAACCACCTACTCAAATTTCATTAACTTATTTCTTCCATGGAGGGTGGCCAAGACTACGTGCACATGGGACAACCATGTGCCTACTCCTCAAGGCTCGAAGGCTAGCTCCCCTTTCTTCTGGCTCTACCCTCAAAGGGACCTCGGGCTATGACCGTGTGTCTCTTGCTTGGATGGCTCAGATCGATCCTTGATCAATGGTCCCGACGGTGTCAGGAATTCTTGCACCAGGGATCCACGATGCACTTCCTTTCCTTTTCCCTGGTGCCTAATCCTTCGAAATGGATATTTTATAATTCGACGGTTGGATCTACTTAGAACTGACAACCACGATGATTCCCCAAAGGCCCCAAGTCACCGACCCACCTTCCATATGATTGGGCACTAGGACCACTGGCCCATAAACCCCCCCACGATGTTTCGTGGTTTTGTTTTTGCATATCTGCAATGGAGAGGAGCGATCCCTTGTCGCTTAGAATCATGATAGTCGAAATCACGACAGGACGTAATAATGCACCCCGTGTCTATTTCTTGAACGACCTAGATTGGCATGGCTATCATTTCACTATGGGTCCACCGTGGCCATGCACCCCTCATCTTCACTAGCACTCCTTTCAATATGACCCTGGGCTATGACCATGGGCCAAGCTCCTTGGGCTTCACATTTTGGGGTGTAAGTATGTGGGTGTGCTTGCTAATGGAAACCCCAAAATGCCAACTCCCGAGATCGCACAATCGGTTGCACAAATTAAATCATGACTTTGGCCATTAGGGACGAGCCCTGGCACTAAACCTTGGGCAACTCCATGGCTCCAGTTTACTCGATGACCATCGATCTGCCTTGATGATAGACCCTCGACGTTGAAACTATTCTTTGCCTGCTCACTTGCTTTTTGTCACTGTTCAACCGCTCTCAGTGCTGCAGACAGTGGAAATGGGGATTTGGCCGACCAGACTTAGGCTTGGGAAGGAAAAGGTTCAATGATGGAGTTAAAAGGAGGAGGGATCGGCCTTCAGAAGAGATAGAGGAATTTAGGGTCGATCTCTTCCAGGCATATTGACAGGGAAAGACTAGTCGATCGAGAAGGATGACTGCAAATGAAAGAGAAAGACATGCCTAAATGGGAAAGGAAAACCACGATCGGGTCGACAGAAGGGGAGAAGACAAGCAAAATTACAGACAAGGGAAGAAAAAACAGACCCCCAAGGTCTTGACAGGAATATGTGATAACACATACCCCAACCCTGTATCATGCTTTTCCAGGTAATCAAGCATCATCGTCAATTGAGTATTGCGAGATTTTCCGAATTCATGGGCATGGGCCAAGACAGTGCCTCATTATTCATAAGTATTCAACAATACCTAATATTGTGCATTATGATTTTTTCACATCTACCACACATGCTACAACCAAGTGTAGAGCATTGGATGCACTTGCGGACAGACTAGATCGAACATCATTTAGGGTGAATGAAACCCATCAAGGACTGGGAAGAGGTCGAGGAGGTGGAGTTGGAGGAGACTTCAGAGGAGGGAGAACTGGGGGAAGAGGACCAAGTAGATTCTACAACCGTGATGAGCAAGGCCACATGGATAGGGATTTTCCTCACCTGAGGTGACCATGGTGCTCTCACTGCAGAACCAATGGGCATGCAACTGAAGACTTCCCAGAGCTAATTGAAAAATGGGAAGATCGGGTACGTAAATGAGGAACTAATCTTATAATATTTAAGATAAAGAGAGTCATTAAAGGACAACTACCCAACCTTAATATCATTACTCGAGGAGGAGCAAAGACTGGTGCAGAGCACCTAAGGAGGACATGTATGATCCTTTGAAACATAAGTTGTTCTTTAAAAATGAAATACAAGTATTCCAGAGTATCCCTGGCCCTGAGATGGAAGAAAAACCCCCTGCACCTTGAAACCCTGTAGTCCTAATAAGACAACCTGAGCAGTCACAAAATGTATTTGACCTTTGGTTTCAATTATTTTATGATATTCTTGGGAATGACCAGTTGAAAGAAAAGTTGTGCAATGCTCTATACCTAGTCCTAGTAATTAAAGAATCTCTAGAAGCTAGAATAAGGACTAATCTTCCTGAGAAGAATACCCAGAGAGTGTAAAGAAGGAAAATATGGTCTGGGAAATATTTTAGATTAGCATACCAACTAGATGAGTTTGAGATTAAGGATGTTAGGTTAGATATAGGACCTGATGCTAACATACTGCCTAAAAAGACTTGGGAAGCTTTAGGGAAAGCCCAGTTGACATATTGCCCAATCCGGTTAAGAATGGCCAATCAGTATTGTGTTTTTCCAATAGGAAGACTGGAGAATGTGGAAATAGATGTTGCGGGAGTGAAGACTGTAGCTGATTTTGAGGTGATAAAAATCATGGGGGATAAGGACCCTTATCTTGCACTATTTGGTATTGATTGGGCTTACGATAACTATGTGGTGATTAACCTAAAGAGAGACACTACGAAATTTGTGGCAGACGGAATAAAATTGGTTCAACCCTTGGATCCGTATGTAGGCCCTCGATACACAGAGCCAATGGAAAACAACATGGAAGGAGAAGATTTGGATCAATTATATGCTGTAACAACAGGTACAAAAGAATAATACAGAAATGATACTGTTGATGGATCAGTAAGTTGGAGAAGCATACAATCGACGGATGAAGATTCAAAACTAGCATTTGATAGTTGGCATATACGAAATATTTTCAAAAATATGTGAAACTTTCAAAGAAACTAGATGGGTTGGAACTGAGGTCAGAGAACACCCGATATATGATGGTACCTCAGAAGTTGACAATGTTTTGGTCAACATGGAAGAAAATATAGCAGAGGATCAAAGGATTTCAGTTTTGGACTTAGCCCTCCAGGACACCCCTGCTAGATGGTGGACTAGTCACAAAGCCTTGATTAAGAACTGGGAGGATGTGAAGAAATATATCTGATATAGATTTCAAAATAAGGAGCAGCTACAATGAGATATGCATATATATTTCCAAGTTGTGCAATTGTTCAATGGACAATCAGATCCTAAAGAACATATTGAATAGTGCGTGAGATAGTGGAAAGTTGCAGAAATACCATCTCGCTTGTGGGTTCAAGTATTTCCCCATTCACTAGGTCCAATTCCTAAAGCTTGGTACATGCATGAAGAAACCAGAAGACAAACCAGCGACTGACAAACATTGGCAGATCAATTTTGCAAGGACTTCTTGTTTACAAGTAAGTACCCTAAGCTTAAGATAGTCCTACAAAGAATTAAAGAATTCCTTTTTACCGATGTTGGGGAATGGAAATCAGAACTAGTGGTATGTGCAAAACATATCCAAGCACTTCATTCTAACCTTCACCTAGACATGTACAAGACACCTATAGAATGCTATAATATTGAGAAGGATTTGGAAAACCCAGATGATTTAAAATAATTGAGAAACTTAGCCATTAAGGAAACAAAAGGAAGTAGAGAAATCCAGAACACCATACCCATCCAGACTAATAGTTCTTATAATTATCCATTGAAGTTTTGAAAAGTCAATATAGGAAAAACAGAGCAACCTAATATAGCTATGGTAGGAGATTACCGGGATGAGCAAACTAGTAAAGAAATAAAAATCTCATTGCAGGAGTATGAGGACCTATTCCCAAAGACATTTTCAGAGTTGAAAGGGACTGAAGGAGCTATGGGAGAGATGGAAATTGAACTAAAACCATCATCATATTGTAACACCCTGTTTCCCCCAGTCTGTAAAAATAACTATATTGGCCAAGAACTATGGCAAACTCAAAGATCTGAATTTTCGATTTGACGGACCTTTGTATAAAAGGTCGATGAATGTAAATTATGTTATGAATATGTGATTCATGAATGTTGGGAGGGGGATGTGATAAAAGAGACCACGATGGCTAATGAGAGGTGGTGGAAGGGACCTATAATGGTTGCGTTAACTTCCACTGAGCCAATACCATATTGGTTTTTACTTGCTCAAAGACCAAAGCAGCTCTTTGACCCTGGAATGGATTTCCCGTCAGATTGGTAGGTGGGGAGGCTCCTCAAGAGTTAATGAGGGGATGGGGGTGAACCACCCATCCGTAAAATCTCTCAGACTTGACCACGGACGGGGAAATTCACGCCACACGCAATCTTGCAGAGAAAAAGGCAAGAGAGGAAGTGTGGTAAAGGTTAGAGAGAGAGCGTGCACGATAGGGATCGCGGAAGAGAACTGGAGAAACTCTGGAAACATAGGGAGTTCTGAACATAGGAGAAGGAGAGTAACCTTTGTCCTGGATTATTTTTCTGTGTCAGGAGAAGGAGAGTAACCTTCATCCTTGACTTCAGTTGAGCTGGAAGTAGGAGACTGAATCTCAAAGAATCATGGTCTAGCTCGAGGGTGGCTAGTGGTAAATCTATTTGGAGTCACTGAGCCTACGGTTGGGTGGAAATGAGAACCCCTCTCAGTAGTTGCATCACGCTTGGTGGATCTGATAAGTGTTTTATGACTTGTATTTTGAATTCAATATCATGAATACATGCTCATGTTTATATGCCCATAATGATTTCTGTGTGGAATGATTGCCTGGTGTTTTAGATTGGAAATAATGCATGCATGTGTATACTTACATGCCATAGTTGGTTTTTGTACAAATGATTAAGTTTGGGGCATGATTTCACTCCACCGAGTATCGTCTTGTTTTCTTGATTCTCGTAATATTCTGGGAAGTCTCCTCGAGAGTACTCTTCCTAGGGAATTACCCCATAAACCTTGGAACCGTACTGAACCTTTACCTAGAGACTTGACTAAGGTCAGGGACAATTTCCTAAGAACCATCTAAAAGTTCATGCGATCCGGGTCTGGAAACCTTAGGCAAGAAAGAGTATCTCTCTAAGGTCTCAGAGTCATGGGAGTTTGAAGTTCCAAGAGGTTGAATTTCGTGATTCAAGCTCAAAAAGGATAGCGAGTCCAATTATTGAAAGAGAATACCCCATCATTTGGTAGACAAACGGTCAGAATCCTTTCGAAAATACCCCAGACCTGTCAAGACTGATGGATCTAGAGGAGGAGTGCAGGCATTAACACCTTGACCCTTTTAGCCTTCGCAAGTAGCGATGGGATCCAGGACCATAGATCCAAGGATCTATCGGATCTCTATTGACCGTTGATCTTAACCTTTGCATAGGCAGGAGAGTGGACTAGACAACGTCCTGAAAGTCTCGAAGTATTCAAAACCATCCATCGGCACAAGACACGTGGCAGTTGGGTAGCATTTCGTTGACTTGTGACTTGGAGTGGTCAAGGGTAGGACTACACGAACTCACGATTCATGAAATCACAACGTGATCATGGTCATTGGATCCAAACCACGAGGGAACCGTTGGATCAGAACCTCCGTGTGGTATCACGTATCGGGGGTTCAAAGGTTGAAAGAATTTTTTTTCGACTACAAAAGTCACAAAGTGTTGAGCATCGAGGGCTCATGCGAAAATGTGGCATATCCGTTAGGTGGGGACTGCATGGTTGACAGGTGGCGTAACAATAAGCGTCGAGAGAAAAGTGGAAGCAGGTGATAGGTGGTGAACACATGTCGCCTGGGAAAGAGTCAACCCATTTTTGACTTATCATGTTTAATGGATTTGCAAAGGATGAGTACGAGGGCTCAACACTCCAACTCGTGAAGTCACGAGATGTGATTAGTGTTAGTGTTTAGCCTAGACTACGGTTATATATAGCAGGTGCTAGTGAAGAGGGAGCCATACCCGTATTGCATTTCGGGTATCGGCAGTTGAAGAAAGAGGAGTCGAGAGCCTTGACTCTCCAAATTGAAAGTTACAAAAGGCACTTGTGCTAAGGCCAGGTTGTGGTTGCTTGGAGGAGGATAAGGGAAGGGATGGTCTGTGCTAGGCCCCGCAGAAATTTAGGGATTCTGTCCCTCAAAGAAAAGACAAAAAAAAAATTTTTTTTATTCGCCGTAGTGGGTGTGTGATAAATTGGTATCAGAGCATGGTTACAACACTTGGCATGCTTGGGATCATGAACGAGTTGCACAAAAACTCCATTTGAAGTACTCTTAAAAGGAGTAACCCTCTATCTTAACCCCATTTATCAAAAGTCAAAGTTAAGAATGAAAATTCCTATTGTGTGTATGCATTTGAAAAATATGAATTATGCACTGGTTATAAATGAATATAAATATTGACTAACAACAAGTGTTTTTCCTACACATAAGTGGATGATCAACCATGGGGAATTGCAGATGCATAGAATGGTGACACACCACAAATTGGGGGATGGCTCCCACAATAGAGACGAAGAGTCTGATAAAAGAAGAGCTATAGAGACCCCTCTAGATCTAGTTGAAACTGTGAGAAGCCTCATGGTCAAACTATAGAGCTGTAAGGTCGACAACGAGAGGTTGATAAAAGAGAAAGAGAAGAAAATGGAAATTAATGTAGTCTTGCTGTAGAGTTTATCTGACATACAAAGACAATTGCAGCATGGACCTGACACCAGTCACGCGGACCAACGACAAACAACAAAAATTCGAAGTCCACCTGAGATACGGAAACATGGTCTTTTAAGTGGCCACACTGAGAAGAGCACCTCGAGAAAGGTCCACCCTAGAGATAAGGGATAAGCGTCAGACAATTCCTCTAGAAAGGAAACTAACAACTCGGAGGGATCTTCTAGTAGCAGAACTAGTTCTTATTCCCAAAGAAAATGGAAGAAGCGAAAGCATTCCAAAAGTCATAATCTCAAAGAATTCAAGAAGGCCAAACCACCCTCTTTCGACGATGAAATAAAGAAGGGGGTGGAAGCGGAGGCCTTGCTGCTTGGACTAAAGAAGTATTTCAGAGTCCATGACTTCTCAGAAAACTTGAAGGCTTGAGTAGCCACTTTCAACTTGAATGGAAAGGCTTCCATTTGGTGGGAAGACCTTAAGAATGTAAAAGGGATTCACGAAGAGGACCTATCTTGGGAATGGTTTGAGAAATACTTCACGAAGAAGTATCTGTCGGAAAAGTATTTCAATGAAAATACTAAAGAATTCTATGAAATCAAGCTGGGGCAACTCACCATAGAGGAATATGTCAGCAGATTCCTCGATTTGTTGAGGTATGTACCCTATATAAAATAAAAAAAGGTAAAGGTGCAACGATTCATCAGTGGGCTACCTAAGGACTATCAGAACAGGATTGAGTTTGATGAGCCAAAGACCCTAGAAGACACTATTCGAAAGGCAAGATATTGTTATGAACAACTTGGGCATCAGACAGAACCTCGCGAAGGCTGGAAGAAGAAGAATAGTTAGGGATTCCAGAAAAAGGGGTTTAAATCCCCAAGATTTAAAAACTATAAAAAGGACTCAAGGATGAGCTTCCCAACCCGAAGTGTACATCAACAGAATTTCCCCTCCCAGAGTGGAAATAAACCTTCTGGATCTACCCCAAGAAAGATTGATAACCCAAAGAGAGAACCCTTGAAATGTTGGGGTTGTGGAGAAGAACATCTACTGAGGGACTACCCACACCGACAACAGAATAGTCGAAGAATTTACAACATTCAAGAAGCTACCACCGTCAATGACATGGCTAGGAGTGTGACGCAAATTTATGCAGCCTTGGATAATAAACAAGCTGACCACCAAGATTTAGTGGTGGAGATGGAAGGTATGATCACCAACCATATAGTGTCTATTCTAATTGAACCTGGTTCAAATTTGAGTTATATAGCTCCTAAGGTTGTTGATAAGTGTAAATTACAGCCACATAAACACGCCAAGCCATGGTTGGTACAGTTAGCCACTGGCACCAAAATAAAGGTAGCGGAGGTCATACTAGCTTGCCAATTCACTATTGGTGAATTCCCCACCCAAGCAACCCTTAACATACTACCCCTAGGATCGTATGACCTGTTGATTGGTATGGACAGGCTAGCCACATATAAAGCCAGACTAGACTATTACCATAAAATCTTAGAATGTGTAAGTGAAGAAGGAAGAAGGATAACCCTTCAAGGGATCCAAAAACCTGTCTCAATGAGACGAATATTATCCCTTCAAATGAGAAAGTATTGTAGAAAGGGATGTCCGCTATATGCAATACAGGTGTTGGAATCAGTTGAATATGACAAACCAAGCCTCGAAGACCACCCCACACTAAGATAATATAGAGATGTATTTCTGAAAGAGGTATCGGGTCTACCTCCGAGACGGGACATTGACTTCTGGATAGAACTTGCACCAGGAGCGGTGCCAGTGTCTAGGACACCCTACAGGATGAGCACACCCAAGCTAGTTGAGATTAAATTAAAACTAAAATAAATGTGGGACAAAGGCTATATCTGGCCCAACATGTCTCCTTGGATAGCACTAGTCATGTTTGTGAAAAAGAAAGACAGTACCCTCCGACTATGCATAAATTATAGACAAATCAATAAGGTAATCATAAAGAACAAGTACCCCTTACCTAGGATTGATGACCTGTTTGATCAATTGGGAGGTGCTTCCATCTTCTCAAAGATTGACTTGAGATTTGGATACCATCAAGTCCGAATCAAGAGTGGAGACATCCACAAAACTTCCTTCAGGACGAGATATGGTCACTATGAGTTTGTGGTAGTACCATTTGGATTAACCAATGCCCTTGCCACTTTTATGTGCTTGATGAACAATGTGCTCAGCAAATTCCTAGACAAATTTGTACTGGTTTTTATTGACGATATATTAATTTACTCCAAGAATAGAGAGGAACATGAGGAACATCTTAGACTTGTGCTTCAAGTGCTAAGAGAACATCAACTCTATGCCAAATTTAGCAAGTGCGACTTTTTCTAGAAGCAAATACATTACTTGGGCCATATCATATCTGAAGAAGGAGTAGTAGTAGACCCTGACAAGATCAAGTCTATCATGGAATGGCCTACCCCAAAGGATGTTTCAAATATCAGATCCTTTATGGGCTTAGTAGGATACTATAGGAGATTTATAAAGGGATTCTCGAAGATTGGTTGTCCAATCACTGCCCTCCAGAAGAAGGGAGCTAAATTCACGTGGACACAAGAATGTGAAGAAAGATTTCAATCCCTAAAACATCTACTGACCCATGCACCCGTGTTGAAGATCGTCGATCCTGAAGCTAACTTCCTCGTGTGCACAGATGCCTACAAGGAAGGGCTCGGAGGAGTCCTTATGCAAGGAGGAAGTGTAATTTGCTATGAATCCTGAAAATTGAATGAGCAAGAAGTCAACTATGTGACCCATGATCTATAACTGGCCGCCATAGTGCACGCCTTAAAAATGTGGAGGCATTACCTCCTGGGAAGGAAATTTGTACTTATGATAGACCACTGTGGATTGCAATATTTGTTTGACCAACCAAATCTCAATGCCAGACAAGCTAGGTGGATGGCCTTCCTTAGTGAGTTTGATTTTGAAATCAAACATATTAAAGGAAAGGAAAATAAGGTCGTCGATGCCCTTAGTAGAAGTATGAAAACAATTCACCTGACAACGGTGAGCACCTACGAGACAAATGTCAAGGAAAGAGTCAGGAATGCACAAGAAACAGACACATTCTTCTAGACCGTGACCTCATACCTGGAGCAAGAACCCACAGGGATAAAGTATGAAGGCTACCAAATGATAGATGGAGGTCTTGCTAACTTACAAAAACATATTGTATATTCCATATTGTGATGACTTGAAGAGGTTCATAATGGATGAACTACATAAAAGACCATATACTGGTCATCCAAGATACCAGAAGATGATCACAACCACCAGGAAACAATTCTATTGGCCTGGATTGAAGAAAGACATAGCTGAGTACTTAGCCAAATGCATAGAATGCCAATAGGTTAAAGTAGAACACCGACACCCAGCAGGATTATTACAACCCCTACCAATGCCGAAATGGAAATGGGAAACCATCTCCATGGACTTCATCACCGGATTACCAAACTCGACCAAACAGAATGACACCATCATGGTAGTGGTGGATAAATTGAGAAAGTCCGATCATTTTATCCTCGTAAATTCAACTTGTAAGGAAATAGACATCGCCAATGTATTCATGAAGGAGATATTCAGACTACATGGTATGCCTAAAGAGATCGTGTCTGACAGAGACACAAAATTTACTTCCAACTTTTGGAAATCCTTGATGGTTGGTCTGGAGACCAAATTACTATTTAGCATAGCCTATCATCCTCAAACCGATGGAAATATGGAAAGAGTGAACCAAATATTAGAAGACATGCTAAGGATGCATGTAATGCATCAACCCAAAAAGCGGGAAGATTACTTGCCACTGGTGGAATTCGCGTACAACAACAGCTACCAAGAATCCCTGAAGACGAGTCATTTTGAAGTCCTCTATGGTAGGCCATGCAACACTCCAGTCAGTTGGAGTAATCCCATAAACAAAATTACTATTGGACCCGACATGTTGAAATAAATGGAAAAACAAGTGACTCAGATAAAACAAAATTTAAAGGTCCCTCAGAATAGAAAGAAAAGTTACACCAACCGAAAGAGAACTCCAAGAGAATTCAAGACAGGAGACCACGTATATCTCAGAGTTAGGCCTAGGAAGAGTTCCATGAGGATGAGAGCTTGTGCAAAGTTGGCACCTCAGTATTATGGACCCTTTGAAGTTCTATATAGAGTGAGACCTGTAGCCTATAGGCTAGCACTTCGTCCCACAGTAAAAGCACATAATGTTTTACATGTTTCATTATTGAAAAAATATGTACATGATTCTAATCATATAATTGACTAGTCTATGATCTAGGTGGAACCAAGGGATAATTCCTACCAGAACCTCAATGCATACTGGACATAAAGGAAACCACACTCAGAAACTGAACCATTGCATAGGTCAAGGTGCAGTGGAAACATTTTGGCCCGGATGAGGCTACGTGGGAAATGGAAGATGCCATGAAACAGGCATATCCGATTTTGTTTGCTTTTGTACATACACATCATATTGATAGATAGAACATCGAGGACAATGTTACTTTAAGGGGGAGGGAATTGTAACACCTTACTTCCCCCAGTCTGTAAAAATAATTATATTGGCCAAGAACTATGGAAAACTCAAAGATGTGAATGTTTGATTTGATGAACGTTTGTATAAAAGGTCGATGAATGTAAATTATGTTATGAATATGTGTTGCATGACTGTTGGGAGGGGGATGTGCTAAAAGAGACCATGATGGATAATGAGAGGTGGTGGAAGGGACCTGGAATGGTTGCGTTAACTTCCACCGAGCCAGTACTATACTAGTTTTTACTTGCTCAAAGACCAAAGCAACTCTCTGACCCTGGAATGGATTTCCCATCAGATTGGTAAGTGGGGAGGCTCCTCAAGAGTTAATGAGGGGATGGAGGTGAACCGTCCATCTGTAAAAGATCTCAGACTTGACCACGAACAAGGAAATTCGTGCCACACACAATCTTGTAGAGAAAAAGTCAAGAGAGGAAGTGTGGTAAAGAGTAGAGAGAGAGAGTGCATGACAGGGATCACAAAAGAGAACTGGAGAAACTCTGGAAACACAGGGAGTTATGAACATAGGAGAAGGAGAGTAACCTTCATCCTAGATTATTTTTCTGTATTAGGAGAAGGAGATTAACCTTCATCCTTGACTTCTGTTGAGATGGAAGTAGGACACTGAATCTCAAAGCATCGTGGTCTAGCTCGGGGGTGGCTAGTGGTAAATCTATTTGGAGTCACTGAGCCTACGGTTGGGTGGAAATGAGCACCCCTCTCAGCAATTGCATCATGCTTGGTGGATCTGATAAGTGTTTTATGCCTTGTATTTTGAATTGAATATCATGAATACATGATCATGTTTATATGCCCATAATGATTTCTGTGTGGAATGATTGCCTGGTGTTTTAGACTGAAAATAATGGATGCATGTGTATACTTACATGCCATAGTTGGTTTCTGTACAAATGATTAAGTCTGGGGCATGAGTTCGCTCCACCAAGAATCATCTTGTTTGTTTGATTCTCATAATATTCTGGGAAGGCTCCTCGAGAGTACTCTTCCCCGGGAATTACCCCATAAGCCTTGGAACCGTACCAAACCTTTACCCAGAGACTCGAATAAGATCAGGGATAATTGCCCAAGAACTGTCTGAAGGTTCATGCGATCCGAGTCTGGAAACCTTATGCAAGAAAGAGTATCTCTCTAAGGTATCAGAGTCGTGGGAGTTTGAAGCTCCGAGAGGTTGAATTTCTAGATTCAAGCTCAGAAAGGATAGCGAGTCCAATTATTGAAAGAGAATACCCCATCGTTTGGTAGACGAATGGTCAGAATCCTTTTGGAAATACCCCAGATCTGTCAAGACCGATGGATATAGAGGAGGAGCATAGGCATTAGCACCTCGACCCTTTCATCCTTCGCAAGTAGTGATGGGATCTAGGACCATAGATCCAAGTATCTGTCGAAGCTCTATTGACCGTTGATCTTAACCTTTGCATAGGCAGGAGAGTGGACTAGACAACATCCTGAAAGTCCTAAAGTATTTGGAACCGTCCATTGGCACAAGATGCGTGGCATTTGGGTAGCATTTCGCTGACTCGCAACTTGGAGTGGTTAAGGGTAGGACTGCACGAACTCATGATTCGTGAAATCATGACGTGATCGTGGTCGTTGGATCCAAGCCACGAGAAAGTCATTGGATCAGAACCTCGATGTGGTATCATGTATTGGGGGTTCAAAGGTTGAAAGAATTTATTTTCAACTGTAAAAGCCATGAAGTGTCGAGCATCAAGGGATCGCGCCAACATGTGGCACATCCGTTAGGTGGGGACCGTGTGGTTGATAGGGGGGGTAACAACAAGTACCTAGAGAAAGGTGGAAGTGGGTGACAGGTAGTGGACACATGTCGCCTGGGAAAGAGTCAACCCATTGTTAACTTATTGTGTTTCATGGATTCGCAAAGGAGGAGTACGAGGGCTTAACACTCCAACTCATGAAGTCAGGATATGTGAGTAGTGCTAGTGTTTATCTTAGCCTACGGTTATATGTAGCAGGTGCTAATGAGGAGGGATCCATACCCGTATTTCATTTCAGGTATTGACATTTGGAGAAAGAGGAGCTGAGAGCCTTGACTCTCCAACTCGTGAGTTGTGAAAGGCTCTTGCGCTAAGGCCAAGTTGTGGTCACTTGGAGGAGGATAAGGGAAGGGATGGTCTATGCTAGGCCTCGTAGAAATTCAGGGATTCTGTCCCTTGAAGAAAAGACAAAAAAAAAAATTTTTTTTAGTCGCCATAGTGGGTGTGTGACACATATCCTGTAAGGCATAGACCATATCACCTTAACCCTAGAGTGAAAGAGAAGGTTAAGAGGGAAATAGACAAAATGCTTGAGGATGGACTTGTTTTTCCAGTGGAAGAAGCATAATGGGTTATCCCAATGGTCATACAGAGTAAGAAAGGTACAAAGGACATTAGGGTGTGTGTAGACTATAGAATCCTTAACTCTTCCTGTGTGAATGACCCTTTCCCAACACCTTTTACTGATGAGGTGCTAGAACAAGTTGCGTGGAAAGAGTCTTACTCATTCACAGATGGATTTTCGGGGTATCACCAAGTGAGGATTGTTGAAGAAGACAAAAACAATACCACATTCATTAAAGAATGGGGATCATTTGCATACAACATGATGCCCTTCAGCCTAAAGAATGCCCCTGCAGTTTTTTCCCGGATTGTAATAACATCTTTCTGAGAATTTATTCACAAGTGTATAGAATTTTATATGGACGATTGGATAGTATAAAGTCTTCTCAAGGAACATGTAGCACTACTACGTCTGATTTTTGATAGATGTAGGGAATTGTAGATATCCTTGAACCTCATAAAGTGTATATTTTGTGTGCCACATGGAAATTTGTTAGGCAACATAGTATGCCAAGAAGGAGTACTGGTAGACTCGACCAAATTTGTGGTTACTATGAACATGCCACTACCTACAAGTGCCAAACAATTGCGCTCCACGTTGGGGCACACAGGGTACTATTGCAGGTTTATCAGAAGGTATGCAAACATTACTGCACCCCTGGAAAATCTACTAAAGAAGTCAGAAGTGTTCCAGTGGATGCCAGAGTGTGATAAAGCGTTCAACACCCTGAAGGAAAAACTCAACACAACACCTATTTTGATATTTCTGAACTAGGAAAATGAATTTTATGTGCATGCATACGCATCATGTATTTCCCTGGGAGCCATCTTAGTGTAACTAGAATATGGAGCCATGGATCATCCTATCTACTTTGCTAGTAGGAAGTTGTCGCAAGCTGAGCGCAACTATACTGTTGATACTGAGAGGGGGGTGAATCAGTATCCAGTACAATTTAAAAACCTTTTTCAACTTATACTTAAACCATTCAATTATATCCAATGAGCAATGAACAATAGTATAAGAGTTACACCAATACACCACAATACACCATG
>ML777170.1:921190-969967 GCA_009831015.1 Picea engelmannii | reverse complement strand
GAAATTCGACTTGTATAAAATGAATGTATAATGATATTTATTTATACCATTTATGTCACTTCCTTTTAACATTAGGGTCGACCTGACACTTTCTTATTTTGTAATTATTTTCTTTAATTATTTTCAGGGCCTACATGTACTTCTATTTTCAATTCACTTTGTCATCTTCAAAAATTCATTTCTCCTCAACCATGAGGATCCATGTGATGTGCCACATACCACCAAAAACATCATGATGTATACTATCCATTCATGGGTGTTGTATATGCATGTGCATTTTCCTTCATGTCCAAATACCTTTATCAATCTTGCGGTCCAAAACCCATGACTAGGGTTGACATCAATGAAAACAATCAATCTTCCAACATATACAACCACAGAAAGGGACGGTTTAGCTATGATTTATGATCTGCAGAAGTTTAGAAATTACTTGTTAGGCTCTCATTTTAAGTTCTTTACTGATCATTTTGCATTAAAATATTTAGTTAACAAGCCTGTTTTGGAAGGAAGAAATTGTCGATGGTTGTTACTGTTACAGAAATTTTCATTTTAGGTGATCATTAAACCTGGAAGATGCAACATGGGCCCTGACCACCTGTATAGATTAGAATCAGAAGAAAGTGGAGGAGAATTCGATGATCAACTCCCATATGCAAACATGTTCTAGGTTGAGGCCATACCAGAATACCTGGAAGACATAACAATCTTCTTAAGCACAGGGGTCTGCCCAGAAACATACTCCGCAACTCAGAAACATCATATGGTGGTTAGAGAAGCGGAATATCAATTGATTGCCGGGAAATTGTATAAGTTGGGCCTAGATAGTATCCTCAGGAGGTGTGTCTTAGATCATGAAAGACAGGACATACTATGGGAGTGCCATAGTGGAGTTGCGGGAGGTCGTGTTGGAGGAAAGGCCATTGCGCAAAAATTCCTCCATGATGAATTATGGTGGGACACACTCTTCAAGGATGCAAAGGCATATGCTAGAACTTGTGACATATGTCAGAGAGTAGTGTTGTTGGGAAATAATACCCTACGGACTAGAAAACTAGGGTCAAACTTGCATGCAGATTTTGACCGTAAATAAATGACCTTTTAACCTACCACCCAAAACTTAAACCCCTCTTTCAAGACACATGCATAGAAAGGAACTACTAACCTTTTTACTGATGTTTGGTGTAGATCCTCCGTTGCGCTTTGTCCGCTTACTTGGGCTGCTCCTTCCAAAGACAATCCTGCAATCAAGACAAACCACTACGCATGCATGCTACTTTTCTACTTGAGGGTTAGAAATTAAGCATAAATTACACAAATCATAGATAACTCATGCATTGGGACGGGAAAAGTATTCTTTTATTATTTTCAAAATGAATCAACTTACAATCAAAGTTGAGACCTACCACCGCTCCTTGATCCTGATCCTGGGCTCCTCCTCTTCTTTTGTCCTCCAACTTCTTTGCGTTAATTCTCCTTAGGCTTGAGGAAAGGATAAAGGGTTGGGACAATGGATTCGACAAATGGGTAGAGTTTCTTCGCTATAATTTTCCTCCTCTAAATGGTAGCCCTACCCCTTCTTTTATAGGCTAGAAGGAGCTAGGGTTTTTGATGAACTCTTGGCCATGCATGGCCGAGAGTTTCAGTTAACTGACCCATAGCTTTTTGTCTCATCAGCAACTTTCTTGTTTTTGTGCTTTGTTAGGTAAACGCGGGCTGTAGTAGGCCTGCCAACGTTCACCCGCGTGCAGTAGTGGGTTAGGGTGCATGTACCTTCATCCAAAAGGATTTTCAAAGAGGTTTTTCAGCAGATGTTTTGGCAATGAAGGGATATGAGTTGGCCTGATGCCAAGTAAGCATGTGTGGTGCAATTTAGGGTTATAACAGATGCCCCCTAATGTGTGAGGTTATAAGAGCATCTGATGGCCGAAATACACTACCAATCTTTTACCAATCTGTACTGATATGCTGAATGAGTGAGCCCAAGAATCAGGAATCAGGAGGTGCCATCTGCAAAATAACAAATGTCTCACCGAGGCGGGCATACCCATGCTCGAGATAAAATAGAACCATGGCTACCAATCAAATACACTGTATATCCATGTCAAATAGCTATAAAGAGTAGCCGTGAATAATACACAGCGGAGCTACATCTCGAAATCATAAAGATATACATATAAAGTATTCATCTTCCAGAAGTTGATTCGGCCTAATGGTTGTACTTCAGAGCTCGAACAACAACTTCAAAATCTTCTAAACTCAGGTAGGAGTGTAATATGAGTGTACGACTGCACTACCCAGAGGTATTCGATGGCTCGTCGGTTATGGACTTGATAATCTTGATGATCAAACTGAAGGCTACAGTGATTTCAAACAAAGACGTGATTTGACGTTCAGGATGGCCGGGTATGCAGACAAGAGACATATTGCAGAGGGGCCGACTCAGGCTCAGTGAAAAAATTCCCTTGGATAATAGCATGACAAGTGATAAGACTCAGGCAACATATCTGTTAATCATAAGTCTACGAAGTAGGAGGCAACGCAAACTCTCCATGTGTTTGGAAGAGTAACCAAACTGTGGAGGACACAACTCTATATAGCGAGCAAAGCTTCCTAAGGTCGTACTACATCCCATAGTCTGATGATCAAATGGATAGATGTGCTTCATCCAAGGGCGACTCATTATGTTGCTAATAAAGAAAATACTTTTCCCATCCTCTTTTTGGGATATATTTGATTTTTTTGTTCTTTTTGATAATTTTTCAAAAAGAATAAAGGAATATTACGTTACAATGGAGGAACGAGTACTGCAAACATACAAGCTCAAGGCACAAGGACAAGACTGATGTTCTGGGAAATGATACTCGAAAAAAATCCTCCAGTGGCCAAAGGTGTTAAGACACAGAAGCAAACTGTTACAAGGCTGATGGGTAAGGTAACATCCTTCGATGTAAGTTTAACGAGCCCAGAGAAGGGAAGCTCGGTGGTTTTTCATATTTAGAGAGTCTGAAAAAGCCTAAAAGGAAACTCCATTGGGGTACCTTTTTTGACAATAGTCTAGTTGGTTCGAAAAAGGGATAAACTAACACCGATTAGACGTGAATTCAAAAACCATTTTAACGAGTGTGAAAAGGACAAGATCACTCGACTAGTTTTTCACTTTTAAGGAGTCTGAAAAAAGCTTAACAAATAAGGTCACTCAACGATCTTTTCAATTTTAGGGAGTCTGAAAAGAGCTTAACTATGAACTCCATGGGGTTTCTTTTTCGTAAATTTAGTCCCTCAGGCCCGAAAAAGGAATAAAATTATACCTGAGGATACTCTACTAAAGAACGGAAATTCAATAGAGTATTCCTTTGTTCGTACAGTTGACCGTTCGGACTGAAAAATGGGTAAACTACCGTCGGACAGACATGACTTCAAATTTCAGTTTAATGAGTGTGAAAGGTCACAAGATCGCTTGGCAATCTTTTCATTTTTAGAGGGTCTGAAAAGGGCTTAAAAGAAGACCCGTTATGTTTTGGGAGTCCAGAGGGTAAGACAAAGAGTGAAAAAGACCCATGCGAATGAGGCTCAAACTCGTATTCAAGAAATATTATACGAACTCCTGAGCCTTCAGTGTTGTTAGAAACGACATGGACGCCATAATGCAACAAGGACCTACCTAGGGCATCCATGTTTTGGTAAGCTCTACCACCAAGTTGTGACACTTCTATAACAAATATGACGGTTCTGTGTCACTGCCTGATGGGATCAATCCTATAGCATAAAAAAGGCAACGAGATGCAGAAGTTGGGGTGATATCCTAACCTATATGCGCAAGTTGATTTTTGAATATTTTTTTTTTTTAATTTTTCGAAACTCAGAAAAAAGTGTCCCAATACCTGCTCAAATCCCTCCCATATAACTCCTGGATCACTCAAAATGGTTTTTGGTATAAAGAAACTGATAAAGGGGGCCAAAAAAGTGACAAAAAGAGGCCAAAAAGTCTATAAATAGAAGCTGGCAACTCATTATCACCATTGCTGATTTGGAAATTGACTCTGGAGCCAAAAGACCCCCTTTGCCAAAGATCGTGATTCCAGGAGCTACAGTGGATGAAACGGACTTCTTCTTGGACCAGGTAAGTACAAAATCCCTTATCTAGCTATTCAATACTTCATTTTTAGCATGTAGTTGATTTTTGGGGTGGGCGTCGACCTCAAAAAGGTCGGCCCTAGGTAAACATGGGTTGTCCAGGGACAAACTGCATGTACCCGCGTGCAAAGCCAAGCCTGCCTGTGGGTACCCACAACTATTGCCTCTACAGGCCGTGGGTACCCCCCCCCCGCATGATGAAAAAGCAAAAATTAAAAAGGTATTGACCCTCCTTTTACTTTGTGATGTTAGCAGGATGTAAGTTCAGTGGAGGGAAAGGGAGCACGAGGCTGCCAATGAGTTAGTGGCTGCAGATCTGAACATTGTGGCCATGCTGACGCAATGCGGTTTGGTGAAATTCTTTCTATGTCCATTCATGCACGCGCAACCAAGGTTACTGAACGCCTTGGTTGATTACTGGCACCCTGATGCAGAGGCATTCATGCTAGAGGGGCAATCCTTGGTGCCCACCACTGAGGATATTTACTTTCTGACTGGCCTCTCGAGGAGAGGGCAACCAGTCAAATTCAGATGTTTCCTGCGGGGCTGAGCAAGATATATGAGGCTGGGACCGATCATAGAGGTTCCTCGGTACCTGTTAGTAGGATTACCAGCCTCACCCTACAGACTATTTTATCGCTCATTGGGTGGATTACCGGCTCAACAGCCGTGCATCAGGCTTCGCGCACACAGATGAACTGTGCGATCCAGTGCATGAATGCACAAATTTTTGATTGGAGTACCAGACTATTGGAGTGCATGAAGAGTCAATTGACATCTTTCCGACAGCGGACACACAGGAACTTTAGGTTTGGGACCATCCTGTGTTCATTATTTTTCGAGAGAGTTTCGTGCTTCAGTCCTCAGCTGACAGTACGAGGACATCTGGCCACTTTCCCCGCAGTATGCAAATGGGCAGTGTTACTGCCGCGACAGGGTGGTGGAAGGACCATGGAGGCCTTCAACAATGACTTTTTTTCTTGGCTGTCACGACAGATCCTGGCTATTGAGGACTACCCATATGCGGGGATCGACTTCTCCAGAGATCCAATGATACCAGTCCCTTCTGGTGAGGAGCGAGGGGAGATGGGTAAGTCTCCACCTGTATAGTTTTTTTGTTTGCATATGTAATTTTTATGTCTTTTCTGATATATATATCATGTTTTTGTATACCAGAGTTTTTGATCGGTGAATGTTTATTGCATGCAGATGTGGGACCCGTGCGACCTGCCGACTATGCACGAAACAGGCGTTGCTCATGACCAGAAGCCACAGCTGCCACCGCTGGAGGAGCAATAGTAGCAGGGAACCTCCCAGCAGGAGAGGCCGAGAGGGTCCTGAGGTGAATTGAGCGAAACTTTACTGCGCTCACTCGCACAGTTCCCATGGCAGAGATAGAGGACCTACCGCCCTCCATGCAGACTCATGTTGTGGGGGCACCTCGGACATGGGTCTGATTGTTTAGTCATTTAGCCCAAGCTGTACATGATTATAACAGGTCCCATAGGCCCTGAGCATACATTAGACTTTTATGTGCCACGAGCACTAATATGTATATATTTTTTGAGGGCATAAGCCCAGTGACTCGTTACTGTTCCCACTTGTGAGGTGCTTGCGCCCATCTATGTACTTTGAGGATTTTATGATGTTTATATATGGTTTTTATCTCTTTTTTGTGTCTTATGGATTATGTGTACAAAAATGTATTTACATGTTTATGGTCATGATCTTTTTATATGTGATAAAGATGCCAATCTAAAATGTGATTAGCTAGAGTATCCGTGATTTGATTTAGACTTCTAGGAACATGAAAATATGTAATATAATCAAAGTTGTGTTCCAAGAGACGTACCCTAAGGAATCGTCGGTTTAAAGTTGGGTCATGAATCCAGTATATTCTGTTTAGCTGCGACACAACTAGTTGAGCGTCTAGATAGACCCAGAGACGAGAGATACCCAATGAAAAAGCATTGCGAAGCAACTCAATAACTGCACTATACTCAGTAACATTATTCGTGCTGTCACCTAAGCATATACCTCTGGAAGATAAAAACTGACCCTGTGGTGTAAAGATTACCCAAGCTGTGGAGGCAAGCCTCCACATGTGTCGACTAGCACCATCCGCATACCCAACGAACACCTCAGACTCACTTGACATCTGCCATATTGATGAAAGATAACATCAATGACACGTCCATAACACTTTTTAAAAGAAATGTAAAAAAGTGATAGTACAAAGACTATACATATATTACAAAAAGTTACCCACAGTGACCTTTCTATGAGTAATACTTCTTGAGGTAGAGCCCATTCCTAGGCTCCACCAAAGGATTCCCTTCAAAATTGACCAAACGATAAGCGCCCTTTTTTAAAACCTCTGTAATAATGAAGGGTTTGAACCACATGGGTTTAAACTTTCCTGCCCCCAGGGGTTCCTTATCTTGGTCATAGACCAGGACAAGGTCGCCCTCAGAAAAAACCCGAGGATGAACGGACCTATCATATTGACACTTGAACTTATGTTTATGAGCCTCATTGGCCAGGGCCACGTCGCGACGCTGTTCATCAAGCTGCTCAAGGTGTAATAACTGCTCTTCAAGTGGAGAAGTGTCTGGCAATAACTGTACTGCCAATTTCAGAGATGGAATTTGACATTCGATGGGCCAGACTGCCTCTAGCCCGTAAATGAGTTGGAAAGGTGAGAAACTGGTTGCAGTCTTAACTGATGTTTGGTAAGCCCATAATGCCAAGTATAACATCAAATTCCAGTTTGACTTGGTTGAGTTGATAGTTCGCTGTAGAATTGTCTTAAGAGTTTTGTTTACAGCTTCCACCTGCCCATTGGCTTGGGGATGGTAAGGTGATGAGTGTTCTTGCCTTAACCCAAGATTTGACGTTAACTTGGTCATCATTTGATTATGAAAGTGACTGCCATGGTCAGTGACAATCTCTCTCGGGATGCCAAACCTTGCTATAATTTGATTGAATAAAAAGAGAGCTACAGTCTCTCCATCATCTTTGAACGTTGGCATAGCTTCGACCCACTTAGTGAAGTAGTCGATAGCTATGATGATATAGTGGTGCCCCCTTGCTGACGGGGGGTTGCATGTAGTGTAATCAATCCCCCATTTAGTGAAGGGACCAACTATGATGACAGGAAACATGGGAGATGGATGTGCCCTCATCTTCCGAGAGAAGATTTGGCACGGATGGCACTTCTTGACCGACTCGATACAATATTTCATAAGTGTGGGCTAGAAGTAACCTGCTCGTAAAATTTTTTGGGCTGTTGCCAACCCAGATAAGTGACCACCACAAGCTCCTTTATGGAAATCGTTGAGCACTATAACGACCTCCTCATGAGTGAGACATCGACGCAAAATGCAATCTACACCTCTCTGATACAACGTATCCTCGAGTATGAGATAATTCTTAGCCTGATGGCATATCCATCGATGCTCTTCACGAGAAGCAGAGGTGGGGCACATCAAAGTCTGGAGATAGATCAGTATATCTCCATACCAGGGGTCTGAAGATTCAATCAAAAACATATCACCCCGGATAGGCGATTCCTCAGGCACAACGTCACCTGACTCAACCAAAAGTTCCGAAATAAGTTCTATGAAGACCAATGACTTCTTGGACTTTGCTGAAATGAATTCTAAGTCAAATTCTTGGAGGATGACCATCCATCTACTGATTTTCCCACCGATAACTCATCGTGTCAACATGTACTGGAATGGATTAACGACAGCAACGACGGTGGTCTTGCGAAACAAAACATAATGATGGAATCGTTGAACAGCATGAACTGCTACCAACGCAAGTTTTTCGAGATGGGAATAATTAAGTTTTGGTCCTACAAGGCCTCGGCTCAGGTAATAGATCACGTATTTTGAAAATGAATCATCTTCCTGAACTAAAACCATGTTTATAGTTGACTCTACGACAGTCAGATATAATAGGAAATCCTTGTTATAATTAGGTGGTCGTAGCAGAGGTGCAGTTGTGAGGGCGTGTTTTAATGTGTCGAAAGAGAGTTGAGCGGCCTCATCCCCCAAAAAAGGAACATCTTTCTTCAATAAACGCATAAAGCCCTTGGTTATTTCGGCATAGTTGGTGATGAAGCGTCGTAAGAAGTTTGCCTTACCTTGAAGACTTTGAAGTTGTAAGATTGTGCGTGGGGGGGGCAACTGAATTATTGCCTCCACCTTAAGAGGATCAACCATGATCCCTGTTATTGATACGATGAAACCTAACAAACGTCCTGACGTGACACAAAATCTGCACTTGTTGGGATTCAAGTGAATCCTGAAGTAGCAACAGCGTTCAAAGATTAGTCGGAGGTGCATAGGATGATCCTTTCGCTTGCGAGAGCGTGATGCTAAATTATCTAGATAGGCCTCGACTATATGTTTGAGGTCATGAAACACAAAAGACATGGCCTGCTGGAAAGTGGCTCCAGTATTTTTGAGGCCAAAAGGCATCTTACAATAGGCAAATGTACCCCACGAACAAATGAATGTTGTTTTGTGTTGGTCTTCAGGCTTGATTTAGATTTGATTATAGCCTGAAAAACCATCCATGAACGAAAAGGCTTCACAATCGGCACATTCATCAATGATCTGGTCGATGAATGGGGTTGGATAATTATCTTTTGGACATGCCTTGTTCAAATCACGGAAATCGATACATACACAAATCGTGCCTTGTTTTTTATCGACCGACACGGGGTTTGACATCCATTGAGTCAAATGAATAGGGTAAATGAACCCTGCCTTGAGCAATTTCTCAACCTCAGTCTTAATGGTTGCTGCCTTCTTAGGATTAACTGGATGAATTTTTTGTCGAACAGGCTTAGCATCAGGATACGTTGTGATTTCATGTTCAACTATTTTCGGATCGATACCTGGCATTTCCTCATAAGACCAGGCAAAAATATCATGGAATTCTTTGAAAAGATCCGTGTAAATTTGAATCTCTTCGGGGGAGCAATCCACCCCGACGAAGACATTCTCCACGACGCCAGGGTTGCAGGATATGTTGATAGGTATGGTTGCAGCGATAGTCGCCAGATTGCCCTCAGCATAAATTTCCTGTGTAGCTAAGAGGTTAATAGGACACGGCTGATCTCCCGTCATGGTGATAGTGAATTCTCCAACCTCGATTCAGTGTAACTCTGGGAGGAAATATGATCTGTGATGAAGATCATCCCAAGGTTTGTCCAGAATATTCATTGCTTCGATTACTGCTTCGTCGGAAGGCAAGACTAAGTCTAACGAATCAGTGGTAGCCAGAGAATCCTGAGCCCAAATAGGCTCTGGAAGTGGATCCAACTCTTGTGCAGGAGTTGTATTGGGGTTAGCTGAAGCTTGCTGGACCAAAGAGTATGCTACTTCAGCAGTCGACAAGGGCATGGATATGCTGGAGTGCCCTGTCTCATCCATCGTGGCTGATGGGGAAGGAAGAATCCACGAATCCTCAAAGTAAGTCGTGTGGAACGACGAAATGTGAAAAATCTCAGCCTTGTGGTGAGTCAATATGAACTTGACATCATTATGAGGAGGTGGGTAATCGAAGGTACCCATAAAGGATGGGCAAAAACCAACTCCCACATTAATGACACCGAGTTGAGGATTATCTATCATGGGAACCGTGGATGCCCCCAAAGCTGGGTCAAGTCTAGAGAAGGACAATTGATCGATGGTCACTATCCATCCTTTGTGTGGAAACAACAAGACTCGAAAAACTGTAGCAACCACGGCTTGCATGGCATAAGTCCAACTTTGACCTAACAAGAGGTTATAGTCGATGGGAGCATCGACTACCTCTACTTCAATGCACACGGTCTTCCCTCCTAATTGCATAGGGAAAGAAGGAACAATGCCATGTGTTCAGAAAGAACAATCATCGAACGTAGTGAGGAGAGTAGGTGATGGAGACAAATCAGGCTGACCAATGGATTTCCAACATGCTAACAACATAACACAAGTCGAAGCGCCCTCGTCGACCACCGTGTGGAATATGTTCCATGTAAAAGTTTCATGGGATGAGCCACTACTATCTGAAATGCAACGTGGTAAGGAAGATGAGGTTTTAAGTCGGTCGTATCTAACATGATGGTACCCGGGTTACAAGTCTTTGTAGAGCCTAAAGCAGTCAACAAGGCTTTCCTCTGAGTAGGGCAACTTTGGAGGACCTCCAAAGCAGACATCGCACAAGAGGTTTGTGATAAATCTTCCACCACGGAGTAATTCTGGGTGGCCCTCGCGTTTGGGTTGTGATAAGCTTTCTTAAATGCACCTTTTGGGATGCATGTCATTGTTTCACCCAACGTCTTCTCGATCTGTAGAGGAAGAGATGGGATCTCAACTTCTTTACCCTTCTCAGAGGTGCTTGGTTTACTATAGTCGTGTGCTCTAGTCATTATTAAGGCATCACCCCTAACCATATATACGTTCACGACAGAGGAATTGTTCGGAGGAGGGTAGGTTTCTTGGTTACCCCATTCGGCACTTGTAGAGGCTTGAGTTAAATTTTTCCCATGCTGAAAGGGATTAGTCAACACGACTTGTTGTTTCTGTGTGACAAACTTTTGGGCCTCTGCAAGTCAAGGACAAAGATGGGTCGGGTGGTCTTCCACGCACAAGTTGCATGGATACCTCACCTTCCGTTTTTCCATGGTGCCCTCGCCAGTGGTGTCAGTGGGTTTTTTCTCCCCCTTACCCTTCTTTCGTTGTTTTTTCTTCCCTTCAGGCTACTAGGTGGCCATTGGGTTAGTCGTCTGCATGGAGTGTACTTTTGACATTTGGGTAGGAGGAGCAGCCAAAGCAGTAGTCTGGCTGGCCGCTGAGTGTTGGATAGATAACTATTTCAATTGCTTTGTCAATGGCTCAGTGGGCTTGGTTTGTGCTGAGCCAACAATACCATTGGCATGTGGTCCAGCTCTCTATCTAGTTTTATCCAGTATAGATCGTGGTGCATCCGACAGGATGTTGTATAATAAACCAGATTGAGAATAAATGAGCTCAAACTGTTGAGCCCTCATGATGGCATCTTCCTCGGAGAAAACTCCAGAAGTTGCGACGTCTTTGGACAATTGTGGGACTAAAGACTTAAGGAACCACTCAAGCAGGAATGCTGGTGGGACTGGTACTTTGATTGGACTCTTTCGACATCTCCACTATCGGATATGATCAGAGATATGGTCTGCTGTCGTCTGTTCGAAATTGGCATACAACTCTGTGCCAGCTTCATATCTCACAGGTAACTGGAAATGGTTAAGGAAGGCCATTGCCAGTTCGCCAAAAGAAGAGTATCTTGAGTGATCAAGCTTGATGTACCATTTCGCGGCACTCCCGATAAGAGTGCGTTGAAACAATCGCAACTGGATGGAGTCATATTTCAATGAGTTAGATGAACACCAAAGATGGAAAGTAGTCACGTGATCACCCGGATCTTCGTTAGGCTTGGCCTCGAACTTTGGAATGTCCGAAGGCAACTTCGTTGGCATAGGAGGCCAACATGGATCGTGACAAATAGGATCATTTAACAACCATGTCAAATCTGGAAAGTGTAATGTTGCCAAGAATGGTAGCTTGGGTTGCTGCTGATAGCCTGGGAAAAAGGGTCCTGGAGTTTGACTGGCACCAGGTTGCCAAGAAAAGTTTGGCTGTTGGCCCAGATTCTGGTAGAAACCATGACCCTGACCAGCGTAAGGATTTTGCATCTGTGGAGACATCATTGGCTAATTCCCCATAAAGGACATAGGATGTTGGGCATTCATCGTGTTTTATGGACTTTGGGAAGGATTCCCCCATGCTGGTCCTGCTGGGAGAGGCATGGAAGTCTGTCCGAGGTTCCATTGACTGTGGAAAGAATTACCCCAGAACGACATTCCAGAGGAAGGAACGGATCCTTGTCCTGAGTTCCAAGGTCTTGCTATATGTGCCCCGGGCGTAGGAATAGTACCCTGTGCTAGAGTAGACTGTCCAAAAATGGGTGTGCCCCCAGATGGGAAAGCAGTGGATGCAAAAGTGTTGTTACCAAACGTCCCGTTCCAAACAAACAGTGACGAACCTACCAGCAGAATTTGTGCAAGTGTTCCTTGACTCCCAGCTCCAAATAAAATCGTGTGTGCAAGCTGCCCGGTGGACTACTGATACAAACCACCAAGCGAAGGGGACGAAGGAGAGATATGAACTCTAGTGTAAGGAAAAACATTAAAAGGGACAAGAATGCCCCCAGGTTGACCTTACAGAGGAGTGTTAGAGCTCCCTACCCCCAGACCCAAAGTCTGTAAAGTGGAGTGAGTGAGTGCAAGACTTGTACCTGAACTAGGCATACCGTATGAAAATGGAGAGCATGTCGCACTAGGTGTGAAGGGATTTGTGGCTGCTGCGATAGATGGGGTTGTTCCACTATGTGAAGTAGTTGCAGCCAAGACCATGGTGGCCCGAAACGACGACGACAAGTTAGGAGATGCTTATCTTGTGGTAGCAACGGTGGTTGGAATGGAAGAATTCCCAGAGGAGGTAACAAGGTTTGGTTCCATAACTGTGTGAGGCACTGACAGGCATTCATAAAATTGGATTGGTACAATGGCTGATGGCCAAGTATCAGTGGTTGGGGTTTCAACCAAGCCAAGATTGGCGATTGATTCCTCTGAGAGTTGTTCGGGCACAATGGTATGTAAACCGGTTGCTTCGAAAGACCCTTGTTGGTCTAGCTTCCGCCTCAATGGTGGCGGGGGTGGCTCCAGTATAACCGGCGGCAAGCCAAGGAGCCTTCGTGACCGGTGGAGTTCAGGATCCTCCACTGTGTGAGAAGATCCAAGACACGCTAAGGTATTCTACACGATCAAATAGTAACACACACTAAAAAAGAAGCCCCTAAGAGATAAGACAAGCAAACACTAACTATTTTGAAGAACAGTTACAACAACCAACACTAGAGAAACATATCGGTGCAATTGCAACTCGAAAATGGAAGCACCCTCTGGGTATACTCTGCAAATTGTGGTCCGATGTCTGTCCTAGGTACCACGGTATACCCCCGCAGTCACCTGTGTATGTCCCTAACAAGATTGGCAAGTAGTTTTCCAACACGTAAATAGTCACCAGGTGGGTACAGTCGATAGTCGGGTAGACCACAATGAGCAGGGTATCAAGCTTGAAACCTGTCAAGGGTATCGAGAGAAAATGGTTCGGAAGACAACTGAGGACCTCGAATGGATTCGAGACCCATGAAGCCCCGTGGAAAATGCAAATGACGGAATCCCTCAACAAATCCTTGATATGTGTTCTCCACTACGCTTGGTCTGGCTTTGGAGGGGTTATCTCCGCTACCATTCCTCACGCGACCTTGTGTTTATCCCCTGTGTTAGAGGGGGGTCCCAGATAACTTCCACGAAACTAGACTTCTACACTCCCTATCACAGACTCCAATGTTTGGTTTTGAGTGGCCTTGGAGAGTTTCCTCTCCAACCTATTCCAAGGCCCTAGTCCTGAGCTAGTGTATGAACCCTGCAAACAAAAAGTCTAATAGGTTTTAAATTAGCATTGCTTTTATGGAATTTTTTACGTCACGGGGTATGAAGATGAAACCGATGATGTGTAAAGACTCAAAGAAAAAACAAATGAAAAAATGCTGGAAACCAAAGACTTTTACTAAATGCAAAAATCAACAACTTTTCACAAAGAAAGACTTCTTTTTCTTTTCAATTTTTCTAAGATTTCATGTAGAAAACATAAAAGAATTTCGCTCGACTACGAGCTACTTATGCTTTAAATGCACTGCAAAAACTTATGAACAAACAACTTCTTCCTAGCTATTGATGTAGAAACACAATCTTCAAACAAAGAATAAAATGAAAAAGAGATATACATATATATTTTTTTATTTAAGCGCTAAATGAAGCAACAAAGGGAAAATGACGACAAGCACAAAACCAAGAAAACAAAACAAAATTCTGGCTTAAAGCGCAGATTGCAAAGAATCAAAGCAAAGACACACAATGGCAATCAAGAAAGCACCGATTCTTACGCTTTTCTAAAAACCATAAAACAATTTTTTCTTTTCTTTTTTATCTTTTTTATCAACCATCAACTAAGAAAAAACAGGCTAAGGATAAGAGGCCCTAACCTACTGACTGTGCAACCCTAGACTCAAACACCTGAGAGAAATACTTCTCACCAAAAGAGGGGATGACTACCCCACCCTGATTGAAAAGCATCCTATCAAGCACGCTTCTGTCACTGAAATAGCACGCGTGCAAACACGTGCTGAGCTTCAACAGGGCGCTTGTACCCACAGGATGAACTTGCACAGGCCACGTGTATGTATAAAATCTAAGACAAAAATAAACACAGGCAGCCCAGACCAGGAAGAGGCCTCTGGTATTGATTACCAGGGTCTCTTGAAGGATTGGATTCTTCTTCCAACAGAAAAGAAAAAATAATTGCACGGAATAACAAAACGCAACAAAGCAAACTGAGACAAGACTTTGAACCAGCAAGACTCAGACAGGATCCAGAAAGCCCCCTGAGAATGTATAATTCTGACAGGGAAGAGGAGGACTGCCTCTCAAGCTCTCTAACTCCTACACGCTACTGAAACCTCTACAGCTAGCGTTCACACGCAGGCTGTAAGAGATTAGGGCGCGGGTTACATGCATGCAGGCCTTCTGTAGGCCGTGTGTACCTCTATGTGTCCTGATAATTACCGTCAAGCAACAGTAAAGGAAAAACTGGTATAAAGAACCAGCTTCTCTGCTAGCTCTGACCTAACAGAAAACTGACAAACAAAGAAATAGAAAATCTAATCCTTTAAACTACCCAAAAACCTCAACTAAATACGAAAACCCTAAAGAGTATCATCCCTAGTATGGTCACCAATTCTATTGTTGGGAAATAATACCCTACGGACTAGCAAACTAGGGTCAGACTTGCATGTAGATTTTGACCGTAAATAAATGACCTTTTAACCTACCACCCAAAACTTAAACCCCTCTTTCAAGACACATGCATAGAAAGGAACTACTAACCTTTTTACTGATGTTTGGTGTAGATCCTCCGTTGCGCTTTGCCCGCTTACTTGCGCTTCTCCTTCCAAAGAAAATCCTGCAATCAAGACAAACCACTATGCATGCATGCTAGTTTTCTACTTGAGGGTTAGAAATTAAGCATAAATTACACAAATCATAGATAACTCATGCATTGGGACGGGAAAAGTATTCTTTTATTATTTTCAAAATGAATCAACTTACAATCAAAGTCGAGACCGGCCACCTCTCCTTGATCCTGATCCTGGGCTAATCCTCTTCTTTTTTCCTCCAACTTCTTTGCGTTAATTCTCCTTATGCTTGAGGAAAGGCTAAAGGGTTGGGACAATGGATTCGGAAAATGGGTAGAGTTTCTTCACTATAATTTTCCTCCTCTAAATGGTACCCCTACCCCTTCTTTTATAGGCTAGAAGGAGCTAGGGTTTTTGACGAACTCTCGGCCATGCATGGCTGGGAGTTTCAGTTAACTGACCCATATCTTTTTGTCCCATCGGCAAATTTCCTGTTTTTGTGCTTTGTTAGGTAAACGTAGGCTGTAGTAGGCCTACCAGTGTTCACCCACGTGCAGTAGTGGGTTAGGGTGCGTGTACATTCACCCAAAAGGATTTTCAAAGAGGTTTTTCAGTAGATGTGTTCGCAATGAAGGGATATGAGTTGGCCTGATGCCAGGTAAGCATGTGTGGTGCAATTTATGGTTATAACAAGTAGGGAAGCCATCAAGACGAGATGAATTTCCTCTTCAACCAGTTCGAGCTTTGCGAACAATTGAGAAATGGGTGGTTGAATTCATTGGGCCAATCAACCCTAGAACTAAGCATTCAAAGGCCAGATATATTATTACCGCAACTGATTACCTTACACGGTGGTCGGAATCAGTAGTTGTTCAGGATTGCTTCACCGATACTATTGCCAATTTTATTTTTGAAAGTATTATCACTTGTTTTGGATGTCCTAGGATTCTGACCAGTGAACATGGTGGTCATTTTATCAGTAGTACAAAAGAAAAGCTTACAACATAGTTCTTGATCCAACATCATAAAAGTAGCCCCTATCATCCGCAAGCCAATGGAAAAATAGAAGTGTTTAACAAGATTCTGGAGAAAGGATTAACGAAGGTTTGTTGCACAAACAGGGAATATTGGGATGACAGAGTCCAAGCATTTTTATGGGCTTACAAGACAACCACAAAGAAACTCCACAAGTATACTCCATTTCATCTAGTCTATGGGAAAGAGGTTGTGGTACCTGTAGAATTAATTACCCCGAGTCTATACATTACATAGATTACACACATGCTGGAGGATGAATAAGTCATGCAGAGGCTTATGGAATTGCAATAAATTGAAGAGACCAAGTTTTTAGCATACTTTCATCAATCAGTTGAAAAAGAGAGGCAAAAATATTGGCATGACAGACACATTAAGACTAAATAATTTGCACAAGGAGATAAGGTCCTACTTTATGAAAGTCAATACCATAAACATCCAGGCAATTTGTGCATGCATTGGTTGGGATCTTTTATAGTTGCGGAGATCCAACCTTCTGGAGCAGTCAGAATCGCGCAACTTGATGGTATACTTCAGCCAGGATGGGTGAATGGTGCTTTCCTGAAACCTTACATGTATCAGAACTGATCTAAAGGATTATTTCTCTAGTCCAAAGGAGCATGTGTAGTAGCTATATTTGAATTTGTTTTTGCAATTTCTGTGAATTCAGTTAATAAAGTCGAAGTGTGCATTGTTGCATCGCAACATGTAGTTCATTTTTCTATCTAAGTGTTGTTTTGAAGCAGAATTGCTTACTCGGTAGTGTAGGATCAAAAGAGATACGAATTTATTAATGACATTCATTAAATGTGATGGGGACCCCTTTGTGGTCGGAGGGAGAGTGAATCCAAATGCAATCCTAGTACATGTGCCACACGAAATCAGTTCAGTCATAGCCTTTATTACCGCTATAGTAACCCATCTGAAATATCTTAAACCATAAAGCTGCAATATGTGAAGATTCCATCGGTATTTGTGCCAAGATTCTGATCCGTAAAATGGTAAGGTCTGAATTCGGCCACGTCCCTGACCAACTTGCTCAGTAAATGCCAAGATCACCCAATAGATATACCTTGTTAATCAGTCTCATCGGACAAATCAGACCCAAGTTGTGTCTATAGGGTTAATGATGAATAGCCTTAGTAGTTATTATAGAGCTTGCCAGCTAAGACCGAGTGTAACATCCCCGACCACCCATGGCCGGGCCACGCTACACAAGGGAACACTTTCATTTTCTCATTGTGGAACATACTGTTATTTATATTGAGAGGGGGGTGAATCAGTATCAAGTACAATTTAAAACCTTTTTCAACTTATACTTAAACCATTCAACTATATCCAATGAGAAATGAACAATAGTATAAGATTTACAACAATACACCACAATACACCATGCACAATATATGAGAAATAATCAATAGTTATTGTTCAAGGGAAGTAATGACTTCCAAAGGTAGCTACGGCTTCCAAATGTAAAGGGAGGGATAAAAATCCAAGAGGAATATACAATCCTCCAATATCAACAGAGTATTTAACTCTCCATCCTTTCCCCTTCCTTCTACCCAAGAATATATGAGAGATAATAAAACTTTATATTAAACCATCACCATCAACCAACCATCACATAGAACCTGATAATGCTTCTTGAGACTTCTTCAATTTATAAAATTATTCAATTCTTGGAATACTTTGATCCTTTAGATAATATTACTCAATGTATTCTCTGAAAATTCTCCAAGTTTCACTCCTTGAATCCTCCCCAAAAATAAGTTATAGAGAGAATGGTAGACGTTGTTTAATTCTGGTTTATTCAGGAGACCGGACTTGTACAGAATTCCCCACGCTCAATATTTAACATCAGATTCTAAAACACACACATAAGAAACTAAAGTCTGTACTCTTTCCAAATCAATATTTCCCACTTCATTTGGATTTTCTATGAAGAAGTTATGACTATTTTACCCGGAACACCTGTTTATTGACTAGCTTCAGGATTGGTCGAAAACCCTATCTTCCACAGAGTGTATCTTCATAATTATAGTGAATCAAGAGCTGAAAATGTTACCACATGTACCTTGATATGTCTTCTCAATGCCATATCAATTTCACCATCTGCATCATTCTAGAAAAAAAGTTACAGAGAAAATGATAAGATGACCTGAAAATAACATACCTTAGAACACTTCACCAAAAGACTTCATCCTCCCTTGAAATCCGGCCTTCTTTACTTCTAATTTCCTCTGAAATTCATATTGTATTTCAAATGAATGTATAATGATATTTAATTATACCATTTATGTCACTTCCTTTTAACATTACAGCTGACCTGACACTTTCTTATTTTGTAATTATGTTCTTTAATTATGTTTAGAGCCTACATGTACTTCCTTCTTCAATTCACTTTGTCATCTTCAAAATATCATTTCTCTTCAACCATGAGGATCCACGTGACGTGCCACATACCATCGGAAACAAAATGATGTATACTATCCATCCATGGGTTTTGTATCTGCATGTTCATTGTCCTTCATGTCCAAATACCTTCATCAATATTGTTGTCCAATACCCATGACTAGGGTTGACATCAATGAAAAAAACCAATCTTCCAACAATCTCCCCCTTTGTCATTGATGGCAACACTCATGCTCCCCCAATCATCATAATCCCAATTTCTCTCCCCCTTTGACATCAATGGCAAAGGTTTTAATGGAAAAATGTAACACTCTTCTTTGGGGCCGCTCCCCCTGAACATGTGGCACTCAATAATACTTCATCCTTATTTTTGGTCTTTGGGACTTTTTCTTCCTTCGAATCCTTTTCTGTGGCTTCTATCTTCTCTCTCTTCTTCATGTCTAGGATGTATATGTTGTTCGGTCTTCTTGTTGTAGTTGCAACCAATATGCCTGAGTTATTTTCTCTGATTTTACATTTTCAGGAGTCAAACGTAAGAGTGTATCCTTGATCACATATTTTGTTGACACTAAGGAAATTATTCTTCAGATCTTCAACCAATAGGACTTTTCCTTCTTTTACATTTTCACTTCCAAGATTTACAATTCCTTTTCCAAGTATATTAGTAGATGATTCATCTCCAAATGTAACATTTCCACCCTTTTTCTTCAAGCTGACAAATTTTCTTTGATCTTCAGCCATATGAGATGAGCACCCACTGTCTATGAACCATTCATCTTCTTCTTTGCATTCTTTAGTGACCACTGTTATTTGACAATTTTCATCTTGTGGAATTTCTTTCCTTTTCCATGTTGTAGTTGGTATACATACATTTGGCATATGATTATCTTCCTTCATCTCTCTACAATCTCGTCCTTTAAGACCAAGATTATTTCACTTGTAACATACAATATTTTGATCCATTAATGGGTCAAATGGATTATAATTTCTGTTGATAGGTCTACGAACATTTCCATATCTACTATTTTCACCATTCATGTAGCTTGCATAGTTATTCCTTTCATTGATTCTACAATTGATTGTCTTGTGTCCAAAATTTCCATAATTATAACAATGTCCAAGAAAGAAATTTTGATACCTGGGAGTAAGTGATATTCTTTGTGGTGTGGTCCATCTGGGTTCATGATCTATTCTTTTGTAGTTTCATTCATAATGATTTCTTTCATACCTGATGGGAGAGGATCTTCTTGATGTCTCATTCCTTCTGAATTCTAGTCTTCTATATTGTTTTTCAACTTGTTATGGAGTGTTGGTTTCATCATTTTCATCTTCCTTCTCTTGTTTTGTTGTCTTCAAACTGTCATTGTATCCTAGTTTTGTCTTTTCATTTGGAGATCTTTGATTGCTAAGGATCTCATCTAATTTTTCAGTGCTTTTTTCAAACTTCTTCAACTTTTTTGTTGTCAATAGTATCTCCCCTTTTGTGTGATCCAATTCTGGTTTCAATTTCTCATAATCTTCTAATTGTTCTTTCAAGCTATTAATGGTCTTCTCAAGCTTGTAATTCTTTTCTTCACAACTAATCAATTCGCCTTTTAGTATTATGTTTGTGTTTCTAAGCTTGCTATTTTCAGTTTCAACATGCTTCAACGTTTCAATATTCTCATCTTCTTGTTCACTCTCTGCATTGTCTTTGTATCCCCAAAAGGAATCAAGGTTTGTTTCTTCGTCTGAATCTTCTTCACAAATGATTTCTTTTTCTTTATAATTCTTGTGATCGTCATCCTGGGTTTCTTGGGTTATGAAGAGGACTTCTCCTCCATCATTATATTATTCATCACTCTCATCTGAGGAGATGTCATCATCCTTGGAGTAGAAGCTCTTTTTATTGTTGAGACTTCTCTTTTTATAGTAGCAGTTTTCAACAATATGTCCTATTCTACCACAGTTAAAGAATTTGAGAGGAGAATTACATTTGTATCTTCCACTTCCCTTCTAAAACCTTCTTACAAAATTTGCTATTTCTTCATCAAGGTCATTATCCTTGTCTTTTGTCTTCTTTATGGCTTTAAAGGCTGCTTCATTGTTTGGCTGGTCACTTTATGTACCTGTTCTCATTTCATATGCTATTAGAGACCCATGTAATTCATCCATTGTCATTTTGGTCAAGTCCCTAGTTTCTTCAATGGCAGAGACCTTAGCATCATACTTCAAGAGAAGTGATCTCAAAAATTTTTGTACAACCAACGATCCATCGATCTCTTCACCTAATCCTCTAATAGCATTAAACATTTCATCAACTCTAAGAAGATAGGTTACAATATCTTCCTTTTCATTCATCTTCAAATTTTAAAATTCTGCTCTATGTCGTTGAAGCTTGACCTACTTAACTTTTGGATCACATTTGTAGATACTCTTGAGTTTTTCCCATACCTCTTTAGCAGTGTTGTAGCCCATCACTTTACTAGCAATGGTTGGTGCCAATGCTGCTAGAATAACATGTCTAGATTTTGAATTACAACTCATAAGCTTCTTCTCATTTGGATTGGTTGGAGCATTATTTGGGATTACATAGCCATTTACAACTGAGTACCAAATGTCTACTCCCAAAGTCGTTAGGTAATTTTCCCCCCTATCACTCCAGTATGCATAATTTCTTCCGTCAAATTTTTGAATCCCATTTGAAATGTGCTCATGGTCATCCATCTCTGCTCAGGATTTTCCTTTCAGTGGTTAAATTGTTTTGAATGCAACCTGCTCTGATACCAATTGTTGATACTAAGAAGGGGGTGAATCAGTATCAAGCACAATTTAAAACCTTTTTCAACTTATACTTAAACCATTCAACGATATCCAATGAGAAATGAACAATAGTATAAGAGTTACAAAAATACACCACAATACACCATGCACAATATATGAGAAATAATCAATAGTTATTGTTCAAGGGAAGTAATGACTTCCAAAGGTAGCTACAGCTTCCAAATGTAAAGGGAGTGATAAACCTCCAAGAGGAAGATACAATCCTCCAATATCAAGAGAGTATTTAACTCTCCATCCTTGCCCCTTCCTTCCACCCAACAATATATGAGAGATAATAAAACTTTATATTAAATCATCACCATCAACCAACCATCACATAAAACCTGATAATGCTTCCTGAGACTTCTTCAATTTATGAAATTATTCAACTATTGGAATAATCTGATCGTGCAAATAATATTACTCAATGTATTCTCTAAAAATTCTCCAAGTTTCGCTCCTTGAATCCTCCCCAAAAAGAAGTTATAGAGAGAATGGTAGACTTTGTTCAATTCTGGTTTATTTAGGAGACCGAACTTGTATAGAATGCCCCGCGCTCAATATTAACATCAGATTCTGAAAATCACACACAAGAAACTAAATTTTGTACTCTTTCCAATTCAATTTTTCCCACTTCATTTGGATTCTCTATGAATAATTTATGACTATTTTACCCGGAACACCTGTTTATTAACTAGCTTCAGGACTGGTCAAAAACCCTATCTTCCACAGAGTGTATATCGATAATTATAGAGAATCAAGAGCTAAAAATTTTACCACAGGTACCTTGATATGTCTTCTCAATACCATAGCAATTTCACCATCTGAAAAATTCTAGAAAAAAAGTTACAGTGAAAATGATAATATGACCTGAAAATAACATACCTTAGAACACATCACCAAAAGACTTCATCCTCCCTTGAAATCCGGCCTTCTTTACTTCGGATTTCCTCTGAAATTTGACTTGTATTTCAAATGAATGTATAATGATATTTATGTATACCATTTATGTCACTTCCTTTTAACATTAGGGTCGACCTGACACTTTCTTATTTTGTAATTTTGTTCTTTAATTATCTTCAGGGCCTACATGTACTTCCTTCTTCAATTCACTTTGTCATCTTCAAAAAATCATTTATCCTCAACCATGAGGATCCACGTGATGTGCCACATACCATCGGAAAAAACATGATGTATACTATCCATCCATGGGTGTTTTATCTACATGTGCATTGTCCTTCATGTCCAAATACCTTCATCAATCTTGCGGTCCAAAACCCATGACTAGGGTTGACATCAATGACAAAACCAATCTTCCAACAACTGTAACATACCCAGTATACAACTGAGCTATGGCACATAAAATTTTCTCTTCAAACTACATGCAATTAAAATATATACACACAACACTCCTGCGGAAGCTTTACATATAAAACGTAAACATACAAATACATTTTGTAAATATACAATTTCATACTGAATAACAATAAACATAGACATGCAACATTTACAAGAAATACCCATAAACATATAGACAGTTATAATCACACATATGATAACCCATAAAATAAGCACGTAAATAACAATGCAACATGTAAATTTATCACACAATTGGTACTTATCTTGGTAAGAATGTCACCAACTGCGTCCAGACCGTCCACGAACCTCCCAGCCTTAGACTACACTATTCATCAATCTCAACAGTGAGTCACCCTTGAGATGGGACTAAACTCCACACGGGTAAAGGGATTCCTAACCAAGCTAAAGGATCATAGAAAATAGGAAATACTCCATCTCAGGTGCCCACTCAACTGAAAACCTACAGTCCCTCATTCCCCACATGCTTGTCCCACCCAGGAAGTGTGCCCCTTCTCTGCTCAATAGTCCTTTGGCTACCCCACTTCCTTTCCGGGCTTCAGCAATAGGTCAGATAGGAAGTCTCAGAGTACTGTAGTTGTAGTTTAGCACCTTTAGGAAATCAATTCCCAACAATTCTCTCACTCATAGAATTGCTCATGGGCCTGAAAACCCGCCTCTTTAATATCCCACGGGCCTGACAACCCGCTTCTTCAATATTGTTTTCTTTCATAGTATGTGTTTCTTATAATATTATATTTCTCTTTCATCTGTCTGAATCGGAGGAATATAAAACCCAAAATTCATCTCTGAGATGCTCTCAGCTTAGAAATTTAGACTATATTTATTTCTTCTCTGTCACGCCAATAACTTGCATGCCCTACTTTTGCATTGCACGCCAATAACTTGCACGCACTACTTTTGCATTGCACGCCAATAACTTGCGTGCATTACTTTTGCATTGCGTGCCAATATCCACTGCGCACAGTTTTTGTATCGTGCACTGATATTCCATATGCATTTCACTCTATGCATTGTACCATGTCAAAGTTCAATATGCCCCCACCATGCATAATAATTTGCGCGCACCATTGAATACACCGTCGTGAGGCAACTTATACTCATACTATGCGCACACCAACCAAACTCCTCTGTGTTTTGCAATACTATGCACACCACGTGCACCATTACTATGTGTGTGCACACCACGTAATGCTAAATTTATCACGTGCATCTGCACACAATATTCTTTCGCATGGTGCCACAATTTACGGCATGCACTTGCACGTCAACATTTTTCGTGCGGTGCCAAAATGTACCGCGTGCGCCTGCACGCCAATTTTTTCCGCATGGTGCCAAAATTTTCCATGGTCACTCTGTGACTTGAAATTTGGCCACTTCAAAATTAATCTTCTTTGAATATTCGCTTCAACTAAACCTTTCCGGCCCATCCAGGCTCAGTGTTGGAACTGAAGATCTGATACCATATTGTAACATCCTCAGCCACCCATGGTCGGGCCATGCTACACGAGGGAACACTTTCGTTCTCTCATTGAGGAACATACTGTAACATACCTAGTATACAACTGAGCTATGCCACATAAAATTTTCTCTTCAAACTGCATGCAATTAAAATATATACACACAACACTCTTGCAGAACCTTTACATATAAAACGTAAACATACAAATACATTTTGTAAATATACGATTTCATACTAAATAACAGTAAACACAGACATGCAGCATATACAAGAAATACCCATAAACATATAGACAATTATAATCACACATATGATAACCCATAAAATAAGCACAGAAATAACAATGCAGCATGTAAATTTATCACACAATTGGTACTTATCTTGGTAAGAATGTCACCAAGTGTGTACAGACCGTCCACGAACCTCCCAGCCTAAGACTACAATGTTCATCAATCTCAACGGTGAGTCACCCCCGAGCTGGGACTAAAATCCACCCGGGTAAAGGGATTCCTAACCAAGCTAAAGGCTCATAGACAATAGGAAATACTCTATCTCAGGTTCCCACTCAACTGACAACCTACAGTCCCTCATTCCCCACATGCATGTCCCACCCAGGAAGTGTTCCCCTTCTCTTCTCAACAATCCTTTGGCTTCCCCACTTCCTTTCAGGGCTTCAATAACAAGCCAGAAAGGAAGTCTCAGAGAACTCTAGTTTCAGTTTAGCACCTTCAGGAAATCAATTCCCAACAATTATCTCACTTAGAGAATTGATCATAGGCCTAACAACCCACCTCTTCAATATCCCACGGGCCTGACAACCCTCTTCTTCAATCTCCCTCTTAGGCTAACAGCTACACCGATAAATATGGATATGGATACAGTTCTGATACAGTGAAATGGATGTCTGAAGGATAACTGACTACGTGAGTGAAAATGGTCATGGAATCATGGAAAAGATGATGGTAGGAATCATGGGAGAGATGACGGTAACCATGATGAGGGGCATCTCAAAATGAAATAAGTCCCAATGATATGTATGCATGTCCCCAACTTGACACTTGTCATGTTGGGAGCTACTTTGGTCCACTTGTCCCCAACTTTAGAACTTAGGATAAAATAATTATCCATACTTTATGTTTTAATAAATATTAATATAATATTCATTTTTGGCTTAAGCTCTCTAGCTTATCCCTTTCCCTTAACTTTTGGCCCTCCCTTTCCCTAACTGGTGGAGTTTAGTCACCCATCTCTTTTATCGTGGTCGGTATGCATGCATCGATGTATTTTATATTAATCATGAGATATATACAAAATAGGCACACTGGCCTTTAACATCTAGGTGCTCTGGCCTAATTCCAAAACATAAGAATCCCAACTTATAATAACTGGCTCACTAGCCTATAACACATATCATATACACAAAGGTTCGTTGACCTCAATATTTTGCGCACTTTAGTTACTGCGTGTTGTATTTGGTAATGTGCGCACTACATCATTTTACCACACAGTACATGTGCGCACTATGCCATGAAAGGTGCATTACAAATTGATGTCAAAATAGCTCACCAGCTTAAGTACACTTGCATTACATTTACAATTGGGTTTGTCCAAGGGAGATTACACCGAGTATAAGGTTTTGTGAACTCAATGTAATACGTATTGTTTCCCAGAGAGAACTTAGTGCCTTATGAATTATGAATTTTTCTCAAGCCTGTGCAATCCCTCGGCCCTCAGGTGCAATCCCCAATCCCAGTTAGCCTCTCGAATTCTGTTGACAGTACATAATCACTATGTCGAGAGCGACATGGAGTAGAAGTGCAGTTTAGAAGGATGCAGTGTTGGACGAGCCATGTGATCCCCAGGTCAAGATTGTGGGCAATCTCAAAGGGAAGGTCGAGAAAGTTAAACTCCTTGACCTCGAATTAACAGACCAGGTTCTATTCCCACAGTTGAACATTCTTTTCTTCTTGAGTGTCACTCCGAATGAATTGGGAGGAATCCATTTTGTTTTGAAGCCGGATTTCATCAACCTCTTCAACTCCACTATTATGAACCTCAGATATTTTCCATTTTTTGGAACTACTGGTGAGGTTGCGAGATGTACCAAGTTCCTCATTATAAGGGTAGACAACAGGAGCCTATGGTTCGATAGAAGATACCCAATTCATGTGGAGGATATCCATCAACTTACTGGATTATCCATCGAAGGCGAGGATGTGTCCAAAGGATTTCAAGGTCCCAACAAGCATGGGACTAAAAGGGAGAACCTAGCTTGTATGAATGATTTCATACGCAGAGGGGGTGGGGGTGGGGGGGGCACACAACCAAGATTGACCTCATTCTACCCGAGACAGTCATGATCTCTTGCTATGTAATTTCCAGCAAGGTCATGCGGTCATATTAAAAAGGTGAATGTACATTGGATTCCCTATCAGCGGAATATTTTTTCTCCAATGGAGCTGTGTTCAATTGGTGTGGTTACTTTCTGGAAGAACTCCTGGTCACATGTGAGGAAGCGTAGGAGAAGGGCGACACATTCACTTATGGATATTTGTTAGTTGTGTTCGCCATGTTGAAGTGGATGCCACTTGTAGGAAGACCTCTATCGCCAACAAAAAAGGGTCAAATGGCAAATATGTTTGAGCCTTAGCACTGAAGGTTGGACTCGGAGAACACGTCCTTCAACAACACACCATTCTCAAAATGGTATGACTGATTGTTGGACGTAACTCAGAATTTACACATACCTCAGGAGTTTCTCAACCTAAACACATGGAACATTTCATTCATCATGAACCACCACCAAAAATTTGTATGTCCAAGGCATGTTAAGCAAGAAGACTTCAACACCCAGATGCTGCCATTTTACCTAGATGAGGAGGCCTTCGACAAGGAGGTCATGTCATGGCCAAGAGTGAAACACAACCCGCACAAGTTGGGGATGCACTACCTTCTACCAATGGAACTATTGAAGAAAAAGGGACAGGAAGAAGGGGTAGGACCGAGCTCGAGCCTGGAGGAATAGAAGAAAAAAGCTCCAATGCAGAAGGATTCAGAGGATGAGGAAGAGAAGCAGCAGCTGGAGTGCAAGAAGAGAACATTTCCCATGTTCCCATAGCTTCCAAAGCAAGCCATGTTGACAGGTAAATATTTCAACAAAATCCTCAGTGTTTCCTTCATTGAAGACCCATTGGCCAAGAAACATAGGACAAGGCTCTCCCCTATGAAGATTCTGAATCCTTAGATGATATCTTCCACCATTCCTTGTACTCAAGCAGTGACTCGAGCGACCCAAATTTTTGATATCCAGGATGACCCTTAGCCTGAAACCACTCCATCCACCACCATCATTACTAAACAACCCCCATCACCCTCATAACCCCAATCGCCACCTCACGAAATTACTATCCCATCCCAAACCACTGAACCAGAGCCCATGCAGTTGGACCCCCCCTTAAGCTACCTAAATAGAGACCAAAACTCACTGGTCCAAACCCTAAACCCTAGATCCAACAGATTTTCCCCTTTGTACCAATTCAAGACACTATGCCTTCAATGGAGATTCAAACTATACCAAAACCACAAGTCCCAATTCGTCAATGCACTCCCTCAACGACCAATCTTGAGGGTGTTATCTGAATGAGCAAAACCCCAAAAGCTGAGGTCTGGAAAGAAGCAAAAGTATCAAAAGTTTAGAAGGAACCTGACATGGCATTAGGACAGAGTGCAAAGTCGTTGTAGGAACAAATGGAGATAGTACTCCATAACCCACAGCAGTGCACAGAGTTGATTCAACTCTACCTGGAAGGAACATAAGTGTTACCTTTCCTGCCATCAACGTTGAGGTTAAGACTTGCGCAAGGTCCATCTGTGTGAAAGAAAGAGGTGGAGACACCTTCAGAGCATTCAACGACCAGTGGACTCCCACTGCAGGTTTGAGTACCTAGGGAGGCCACCCCTTCTTCTGCTGACCTCACACAGTGGCCATCAACACAACTAGTAGGGATGATAAGAGCCTCAACTGATCAACTGGAGCAGAGGCTTCAGTAGGCCAAAAGGGATGTCAACTTTGCAAGGGAGGAAGTACTCCTTTACACACATAGGACATAAGAGGAATACACCAAGGTCTAGGAGGAGCAGAAACTAGAAAGAGTTCAGGAGAAGCCTGTCGAAGCCTAGCCAGAGATAAGGAAGGAAACACCACAACTTCTGGAATCTAGTGCCACAGGAGAGCCTGAGCAACAAATTGAGATACTCCAGGGAGCATGGTCACAACTTTCCATTTGCACAGAGAATATGGAAGTACAGTTGTAGGAGAGTCAACACAAAGCAGAGCAACAACCCAGGAAGCTTCAAAAGAAGATGGAAAAAGTAGTGCTGGAAGGAAATAATGCTAGAGAAGCACTACACAAATGAACAAAAAAATGCATGAGGATATTTCGCGAAGTTAGCGAATGGATACAGTAAAGATATAGTCACTCAACGAAGAAGTTTCTATCACCATGGATCCGCTGGAGCAGCAGGAGAAATTTGATCAGATCCAATAGGTAGATAACAAGTTGAATGCTCTATTTGAAGCGTAATCGGTATCTAAGAAAGAGCTATGGGAATTTCAACCTTTTGTTTAGGAAATGTACATGAAGATGAATTAGGTAGATGCTATAGTTGATTCTAAATGGAACTGCCTGGTCACATCCAAGCCTAAAGGATGCATTACAGATGTGTCTCAACAGTTTGTAGTTGAAGCCTCACTCCTTGCCAGGAAGTGGAAGGAAAAAATTGTGGGTTTTCAAGAAGTCAGGAAGCGGCCCTTAGAGTTGGTCCCGGAGTTGGGCCTTTTGTTTGAAGAGGTGAAAAAGGAAAGAACTCCAGTATAAGATGAAAGAAAAGTGGAGACGAAGGACAAAGGAAAGAAACAAGCACTCCGAGAAGCCGTGGAAGAGCCAAGGACTTGACTCGAGGGAGAGTCAAGGATTATGGTCGGAGCCTGTTGGGCCCTTTTTATTTGGTTATAAGTTTCACAAGGAAGACTGCAGTCCCAATTTTGTTCAAAAACAAGTTACACAAGCCATAAAGGAGCTGGACAATGGAGCAAGAAAAGAAACATAAAATGGTTGGAAAGAGGGACAATGCAACACTAGCAAGGCAAAAGAAGTTACAATAGAACGAGAATAAGAAAACATGCGAGGTCTAAAGCTATAAGATCCCAATCAGCCTATATATATGAGATGTATATGATTGTAAAGGGGTAGCTGATATAGATGGTGTAGAGGGCATAGACAAATTATCATTCACTCCATGTAGGTTCTATGATTGTAATTTGTATCCATTTTTGGGAAAAAGGTAGATAGAAATCCGAGGAATGAGTCTGGAGCTAGAGAACTTGTAGAAGAGTACTGATTTATATCTGTCAAATTGTATCTTAGAATCTCTTTTGATGATAATATATATGGAAGGACCTAAAATTTTGAAATATATTGTGTAATTCTCTATTTATGATTATGAATCGTCTCTATACTTTACTTCCTTAAGTCTGATAATATCAATGCGCTATAACTATTTACAAATGTTGTTGCAACTGCGTTTTCTCTATTACTAGTTATGAATGAGTTCATATTTTTTCTTTGGTTAGTTCATCTTGTGCAAGACTATGGTGAATCTTGAAGATTATGGAAACCTGCCTAAGTATTCTCCTTGCCCTTCCCTATATTCTTGTCTTGGTTTTGCTTCAGGTGAGACTTCTTCTTTCCGGAGAAGATAAAAATGCCAACACTCTAGACTACTTGGTACCTTTTGTTGGTAACCTGAGAAGGACCCTGGTCTGATCAACTTTGCGCCAATAGTTCTATTTGTGACGTTATGGAAAAAATTGGCCATACTGTCGAAAAATAGAGGAAATTTTAATTTTTTTCTCCATATTGCCCGATAACGTCGTTTTTGCAACTTACTACTAAAAATTTCACTCTTGCGACGAAGTTCGGAGGACTTCGCTCTTGCGACAACGTAAAATTTCCGTCTCACTTGCGAAGTTGGTGAAATATTCGCCGCACTTGCGACGTTGTGGACACTAGGTTTTCCCCAGCCCAATGCTCACCTATTATTTGACCAAGTCAACTTTGACTTGGTCAAATATCATCGAAATTTCGACGTTATAAAATCTATAAATATGTTGCATTTTATGGATGTTGCGATAAGTTTTCTATAATAACCACTGTTCAAAAAGGGTATAAGCCGGTCTTCTTGGAGAAAAAAAAAACATGTATTTTTTTCAGTATATGTCTGTGGGGAAGAATGTCAGAAAACATTAGAGGTGGGAAAAAAATTAAAGAGGGTGAAAAGGGTGACGGTAATGTTATTTCCCTTGCAAAAATTGTTTTACTAGACATCCCAAAAGACTTTTAATAGCAACAACTAAAACACATTGTAGAAAATATGGGCACATGGAAGGGGGATCAAATGAATATTGTTCCATGGTAATTAGCTATATATATATATATATATATATATATATATTCATTATCTGTTTTAATATTTATTGTATTCTCAAAATTTTATACTGTTTTACACATGCACTAATTTTTTATGATTGTTTGTAATTATAAAGTTAGATTTTCACCCTAACTTTATGCACAAAGCACCAAGTAGTAGAAGAAATGATGTTGTACAAGATGAAGAACTTGAAGAAGATAATGAAGATCAAGTTAATGATCCCATGGAAGTAGATGACAATAATAACATAGTTCAAGATGATGGGACAAATCAAATGATCCAAGACTTATTTGGTCATCCATATGAGGATCATGATGGGGATAGTAGTGATGGTATATTTTATGATGAACCTCTGATTGAAAAGGAAAATAAATGTCTTTATAAAGTGTCAAGAGCAAATCTTCTCTCCACTACATTGTTGTTGGTGAACTTAAAGGTTACGAATCATTTTTCTTACACTTGTATGACACAAATCCTAAGGTATGTAATATGTTTCATCACATCTACAGAAAGGTTGAATTTTCCCCATTTGTTTTAGTGTTAATTAATGTGTAAAATAAAAATGCAATATTTACAATTACTATTCTTTACATTAACTATTTATTTTTTATGTTTTAGATTGTTAGGTGAATTTATGTTACCCTCATCAAATATTTTATCTCGCATATATCGATATTTACATGCCATTATGAAAGACATTGGAATGGGGTATCAAAGTATAGATGCATGTTATGATGATCATATTATATATTATGGACAAAATGCGCTGAAAAAAAAATCCCCGGTATGTGGTTTCAATAGATACCGAACCGATCAAGTAACAAAAATTGTCCCTCGAAAGGTTCTCTGTCATATTCCCATAATTCCACGTTTGTAGCATCTGTCCAGGTGCCAAAGCATAGCACAATTTATGGATTACCATGCAAGAAATAAAATTGAATATGGCATTCTTCGAATGCCTATAGATGGTTATGCATTTAAGGAAAGTGCTGCAAAATGGCCATAATTTACAGATGAACCTCGTAATGTTAGGCTTTCATTGGAAACTGACAGTGTTAATCCATTTGGAGAGCTTCGGTCTGTTTACTCAGTGTGGCCTATTTTTGTTATCAACAATAACATTCCTCCTTAGATGTCAATAAATAGGGAGTACATAATATTGACAATGATTATTCCAAGTATTTGTTTACATTAATTTTTCGAATGTAAATTTTTCATTTTTCTCTTTTTTTGCATAACATATTTTATTTATTTATTTACGTATATATACATACCATGGTAGTAATTTCATGTAATTTAAAACAATTAGGTAAGTACCAAGTTAAAGATATGAATGTGTATATCAAGCCTCTTATCGACAAGCTACTAAAGTTATGGGATGGAATCACTATGTATGACATATGTAAACCAATTGGGCATAAGAGATTTCAATTTCATGGAATACTTTTATGGACAATTCATGATGCCCCAGGACTAACACATTTTTGTGGTATGTAACGTTCCATATTGCATGCTTGAATAGTATATAATTAATTGAATATATCATGCATGTTGTTTAAATAATCACTTTGTATATTAATAATTCACCTTAATCCATATGTTGCAGGTCTTCAAACAAAGGGTAAATTTGCATGTTCAGTTTGTGGTCCTAATATGAAATCTCGTTGGTCAAAATATTTAGGAAAGGAGGTGTTTGATGAGTATAGACACTTCCTCTCTAAGAACCATAAGTATCGTACTACTGAAAAAGATATTTTCAATGGGAAACAAGAGACTGGACTAAAACCACAAAGAATGACACCTCGCCTATGGAAGTTGGAATATGAAAGAATTAATCCTCAAGGTACACATTTTGTTTATGTATCGTAAATGGAATCATGTTTTGAAATTTTATTTTAATTATTCAATTTATTTTACCGCATTTGATAAATATTGTTCTAATTTTTTTATGCTTCATCAATGTCGTCGTCGTGAAGGTAGTAATAATGGGCTTCCATGAGGAATGAAATGTTATCCCTCTCAATTCATGAGGTTTCCTTACTATGAGGACCTAAAAATAGTTCATTTATTTTATACAATGCATATCGAGAAGAATGTGACAAAAAAATTATGGCGAATCATAGATGGCAGGAGGAATAAGAAAAAATTGTCAAAAATTGTAATGACATTCGGGAAGCTAATCATGCAATGCAAAGTGTGATTCGATGAAGTAATGATGGAGACAAAAATAACCTTCCATGGTTATTAACAGAGCGACAAAGAAATGGTGTAAAAGAGGTCATTCAAAAAATTGAATTCCCCACAGGTTTTTGTTCAAACATAAAGAATATCTTAACGAAGAAAGGTGAATTTGGTGGGGTAAAACGGCATGATTGGAATACCTTCATTAAGGGAATTAATATTTTTAGTATTCATATTTATATATTGGTTGTATACATTTTTTGATATTTTTATTTTTTTTGTCTAGTTTTGAACAAGTAACGACTTGTTTTTATTGTTACAGTATGTTCTACCTCTATCTCTCCCAATCGACTTTGACAACAATGTCAAACAAGTTATATATGATCTTGGAAAATACATGAGGTAAGTAGTTGTAATATATATGAAAAAAAAAATCATTTTTTTGTTGTACTTAATGACATGTATTTTACATCAACATCGACAAAACTAGGGTTGATGGGCTACAACTAGGGTTTATGTGCTCTGCAACTAGGGTTTATGTGCTCTTGAATTCCCCCATCTAATTCGTTGAACACTCTTACAACCACCTGACGCACTCTGCACCAAGGCTCTGTTTAGTGCAGTAACATGTCACCTGAAGGGGGGGCAGAAGCCCCCCCCTCTTATCGCAACATTGCAGCGAATGACCCGCAGAACGTCCACGTGCGCAAACCGTCTTTTGAACCACCTTAGCACCTGCAGGATTAGTACATGTAGAATGAAATGCAAGGAGGCTCTGACACGAACATGGATGCAGAAACCTCGCATCCAAAAGCTACTCGATCCTGGATACCAAGAAAATGCATATCGCAGGCCTTGACAGCACCACGATACACCATAAAAAGCAATAGAATAGGTGAGCACACCCAGTTCATGAGGGACCATGCCCTAATAGGCATATTCCTAGTCCTTTGGACCTTGAAAAGAGACCTAGCACGCTAGATCAAATCCTAGTGGAGCCCTAAGGGAGACTACGAGCTCCAGCTGAGCTCTAAGGGATTCTTCACAGTTATATTCTACAATCTGGAGGATAAAGACCGGGTATTCGAAGGAGGCCCCTACTTCTACAACTCGGTAGGGTTATATCTGTGATTCTGGACTGAAATAGAGAAAGAGAACTTTTCCTATACTCCGGTATGGATCCATATCTACTCCCTACCTCAAGAGTTTTAGCTAGAAGAAATCTTATCAGGCATAGGTAATACTCTAGGCAAGCATGTCAAATCCTCAGAAGCCACTAAGCACATAAAGTACACCTCCTACACTAGAATTTGTGTCTACATGGACATATCCAAAGCCCTCTCAGTCACGATAAACCTGGAATACCAAGATGAGGAATGGGCACAAACTATAGATTATGAACATATACCGTTCAAATGCCAGAGTTGCCATGAGCATGGGAATCTCTTCAGAGACTGACCCCTCAACGTCCCCTCCAAACCAGTTGAGGAAGAGAATCCAAAGAATGGCTTCACACAGGTTCATACTCACAGAAAGCAGACGCAAAAGAAAACAACTACCAACAATAATCGAAAAAAAACCAACACCAATTCCTTCGATGCATTAACTAATCTACCGGTGGAAAAAGAGGTGGAAAACCCTCATAAATCTTTGGAAACAGAAGGAATTTGTGACAAGGAAAATTTATTACCTCAGGCAGCCCCTTCCCAGGTAACCCCATGATACCCTCCATTCCACTCAGAATCAGGTAAAGAGCCTGAAAAGGACAAAGATACAGTAATGTCATTGAATGAACAAGACCTAGCAGGAATAGACCTGAACAAACTAGAATAAGCTCTCAACACAAAAGACCTACAAAACATACCAGAAGATTAGCTAAGAAAATTCCACAAGGTATTTCTAGATTCATCAACAGGGGCAATCTCAAGACTGGGAATAAAAGGATACCCAAACCCTGATCCAAGGCGAAACACAAAAGAAAACAAAAGAAGAGGCAGAAAAATGGTGCAATAGCTTATCAAGGAGGCTGGAAACTATATGATTAACTCAGGATAGATACAGAATCTCTTAGAGAGCTCCTTCTCCCACCCACCTAACTTTTAAATTATGAAAGTCATCACATGGAACATTAGGGGCCTCAATGAAAGATCCAAGCAAAGCACCCTACGAAACTACATGAAAATGGAAGACCCAGGCATTCTCCTTCTTCAAGAAACAAAATGTGTGGGACAAACCATGGAAGCAATCTTCAGAAAATGTTGGCACAACTGTAACTCATACCACATAGACTCGAAAGGCACGGCAGGGGGCCTTGCCATCCTCTAGAACCCAAACTCTTTCATTCTGAACCAAGGTCTCTCGACACTGGGAACTCTCATGACCCATTATCGAGAAATAGGTTGGGACAAAAATGGATGGATAACCAATGTCTATGGACCATAAACCATCTAGGAAAAATAAATATTCCTTCATCACTTAGCTTACCTCAGCTCCTTAGCTAACAATCAGAGGTGGATTGTGGGCGACGACTTCAACATGATCCTCACTCTGGAGGAAAAAAGGGGGGGTAAGAAAAGATTGGAACAAGATAGCATATATTTCCAAGAAATCCTGGAAAAACAATACTTAGTAGACATAAAAAACAACAACAGTACCTTCACCTGGACAAATAAGTGCACGGTACCCCAACAGATTGCCCGCAAACTCGACCGCTTTCTTCTCTTCGAGACCCTTCTCCTGGAAGGCCCTCTCATCAAGTCCAACATCCTCCCAAAAGTGGGCTCAAACCACTGGCCTGTTCAGCTCTGGGTGGACACCATGGATTCCCCCAAGCTCAAACCCTTCAGGTTTGAAAAGTTCTAGCTTTCCCATATTGACTTCCAAAATATGGCTCAAATTTGGTGGGACGTGGCTGAGATTTGGCAGGGAACTAAAATGTACTGATTTTAGAAGGGAAGCAAACAGAGTGGTAGACAGACTAGCGAATGCAGGAGTGGACCTCACCCAACAAATCACCCTCATGAACACTGGGTGGCCTCAGAGTTTGACACTATGGACCCAATGCCAAGAGCTATCCTGAAGGGACTACCCTCACCCAGATGGTGTGACATGAGGCAAGAAAGGGAGGACACTTGGCCAGGACAGTTGGCAAGGTGATTTAATGTCTCAGGCCACCACCCCCCAAGCTATAACTCACCATGAAGAAAGTATTGATGGAATTTAACTTAGCGTGCATGGGAAAGCACTCAGACGAGCGCTCCAGCTAGGCCACAGGTACCAAAAGCATGAACCAATCCTGACAGCCTTCAATGGCAATGGGAGAGGTTTCAATGGCCCTCAGGGGTGTTAAATTTCTCCATGGCAAATTCTTTCTCCTATTTGCTGCAAGCTATCATTCCACCTCTGTGTCTCTCGACCCTCCTGAATTCTCTGCTTGTACTCTGAGTGCCTTTATATACCAACCAATCCACCATTTCCCCCCCATTACCTATGTGCTTCTTCCCACCATGCGTCGGGATAGAGGCAAGCCCAGGTGAACTACCAAAAATAAAAATGCCTATACCCGTGATAATTGACTCACTGCATCCCAGTGAGCTCTCATTGCCCATTTTGGCCACCCCTGTAAACACACCAACTACTCTCAGTCCACCTTGCGTACCCCAAAATTGGAGGATCCACCTTTCCAAACCCAAAACTCCTTTCGCATACCAAAGGAGGAGACCCTGTACCCTACTGTGCATTCTTCACCACCGCCACTTCACCCCCCGGCCTTCTCTTCGAGGGCAGAGATACCTCAAGGCCACCACTTGGATAAAGGGGAGACACCGCCTCCTCTTCAACATGTATGGAAACCTTCTATTTCTTAACTAGGCCCAAGCCTAGGGAACAAGATAGGGACACCCTCAACAACTTACCTCCCAAGTCCCTCTATCCCCAATTTTTAGCCTCATCGTTGGGAGGGTGGCTGCATTGTTGAGGAGGAAATCCCTCCCAGCTGGCAAGTTTTATATGAAGGGGTGAACATCCATTATCTGACAGAGGAGCACCTCGAACTCCTTTTTGATATCAGGCAGCGACAGGATGAGCAAGTGCACTGGAAAAGGATAATCAATCAGCATTTGGACCTGCTATTTGAAGCCTTCTCAGACGCCCCAAATTCAACAAGTTGCCCCACCTACAAGAAGAAGTTTGTCTCGACCCTCACTTCTAATGGACACCCAGGTTCACCTACAGCTTGACGCGGCCTACCCCAGACTTTGTTTTTCACCAATTATAGTTTTAAATCTTTCTTACAGTTGTATAGCAATGGCGGCTCTATTTGAAGCCAGCCATAAGTTAACGAAATGGAACGACGTTCCAATAGATACTTTCAGTATTTTTGTACAATTTTGTAATCTGCTTCATAGCCATTACATATCTATAATCGCTTGGAGCCACATGTTCTGGTTTCCCTTATGTGGCATGACAGGTGGCTTCCAAATGATTCACAGCTGTACACTCATGATATAATATAAGGTTCTACTTTTTATTTACGAAAAAAAAAATGACATGTATTTTACTTGTAATGTAATATGTATTATGTTTTGTTGAAACATGTTATTTTCTTGCATCATGATCTGTAGATGGTTGTCATTGAAATAAATCCATGAAGACGATATAAAGTATTAGAAGAGAGAAATTCCTCCGCTAATGTGTGAAATGCAGAAGTATCTACCTCCATCATTTTTCAATGCACAAGAACACTACCTCATACACCAAATTGAGGAGATTGAAATGTGTGGACCTGTACACACAAGGTCAATGTGGATGGTGGAGAGGCACTTGAAATCATTGAAGGATTTGGTTAGACAAAGAGTATGTCCTGAGGGTTCTATGGTGGAGGGATATATGGTATATGAATCCATGGTGTATATTAGTCAGTATCTTCCTAAATTAGCAGCGCAAGATATGCATGTAGTGGCTTGCATTTGGGAGGTGAACTCCATCAAAAAATTTGAAAGGGAGCAGTTGTTGGTGAAAGGTACAATGAAGAAACTAAAAGGTAATTAAATTGTGTATATTTTTAATAAATATAAATTTTCATTTTTTGTGTATATGATCATACTCATTTAATATTTATTCTTTCATCATTTATTAATATCTACCATGGTTATAACTAATATTCAATATTGGTGAATTGTGATTTTTTGATCGGTCAATTGCTCAAGATTGGGATGTGCTACATTTATACATTGCAAACAATCTTGACTGGATGAAGGTATTGATTGATATATGTAAAGAACGTCATGGCGGTAGGTTATCATGGAAAGAACTGTCTGAATTGGATAGAGAAGCTTGTTGTAATGGAGATTTCGATGTTACACAGAGGGAAATAGATTTAGCATATTGTTTGAAAGATGGAAAGGAAAGAAAATTCACCCATTTTATTCAGTTATTTATATTATATTAATGTGACTGTAGGTGTGTTTTTTTCATATTATACTTTCCAAGTTATATAAATTTGTTTATTATTAATTGACAATGCATCTTTTACATGTTTGGCATATTGCAGTTGAAACACCACAAGGCTATGTGGTGCAATGGTCATAAATTTCACTTCAAATAGTTGGATGAAAGAAAAAAAAATTCTGATAGTGGGATAACTGCAGTATTCCAAGTCACTAATGTTTCATGCAGGAGTGACATACATCCTCGAGAATTTGAAAATAGATACTATGGGTTTTTGAATGATATAATTGAGTGTGACTTTAATTCCTTCAAATCAGTTTTGTTCGATGTCAAATGGCATAGGTTATGAATGCATGAACATGATGAGGAAAGAATGGTTATTCAACATGCCAATGGATTTTCGATGATTAAAACATCATTTTTTGAAAAAGAAAATGACCGTTATGTTTTTCCAAGTCAATGTGAACAAGTCTTTTACTCAAAGGTTCTAGGTAAGAGGGATTGGTCATTTGTTGTTAGATATGATCCAAGAGGAAGGTCAGTAAAGTATATTGTAGATGAAGAAGAAGATGATGTAGAGCTAGAGCAGGAAGAATATGGGTCAAAAAATGAAGAGGATAGAGAAGACGAACCAGGAGTAGGAGACGATGCATCAGTTCTTGATGATGATATTGATGAAGATATGCTCGAAAATGACATTGATGATGATGATGATATCATCAATCCTTTCAACATTGTTTCTGAACCATATGTTGATACATATGTCGAGTTGGATGATCAAGAAAAAGATACAGAAGAAGGATGATACAAATGTTGTGTTGGTCAATGAGGTACGTAACTAGATATGTTAATTTGTATGGATTATTCTCTTTAAATAATTTTTTATGTGGGTTAATTACATGCTTTTAAGTTTTGTTTCATTTTTGTTTTGGTAGTTTCTATGCATGATTACTATGTTGATTTTGTTTATTTTCTATTTTATAGATTGGGTTTGTGGAATTGAGAGCGATGTGAGGGGGGGGGAGGGGCCATATGAGCTTCCACCTTCACGTGGTTGGCCTTGTTTAGTAGAGAATAAATTATTCTTGAAACCAAGAGAAGTTCATTCATTCATATTTATACTCAAAGATCACTCACAGACCCACTCTATATATCATCTCATCTTTTCCTCATTTCGTTTTAATTTTCTTGGTCGAATTTTAAAGGAAACAACTATTAAAAGACATTGTACTAGGGCTAGAGTACATGATGGGAAACAATGACCTGTGAATGGGGCCAATGTTGAAATGTTTTCAAAATGTTTCTATATGCACCAAAATTTGACATGGATACTCTGTTCACATTTGAAATGCACCGAAATTTGACATGTATAGTCTATTTTATGTCAAATTTCAAGATAGCTCCGACAATAATTCTATAGAAGGGAATGACAAACATTAGCAATGAGATGTGCATGATTAACATTGATTCAAATGTGTATGATATCAAATATTATGTGGTGACATCATATATCCTTGAGTCTTGAAACCCTCCCATACTGTCAAGGCATGTGTCTAGTCTGACCATGTCAAATTTTGATGCATACAGGAACATATTGAAGAAATTTCAACGTTGGCCCCATTCACTGCTCACTATGTGGGGTCAGTGCATGACATTTGTGGTGGGTGAATTGGAAGTTCCATGAAATTTCAAGAGATTTCCAACAAATATTATACATATGGAAACGACGAATGATGACAATGAGACATCCATTATCAACATTGATTCAAACCTGGATGATCTCAAAGATTAAGTGGGGACATTAGACATCCTTGAGTCTTGAAACCCTCCCATACCGTTAAGGCATGTTTATAGTCTAATCATGTCGAATTTCGATGCATAAATGCATATTTTGAAGAAATTTCAACATTGAACCCATTAATTGCTCACTGTGCAAGATCGATGAAAGATGACATTGGTGATGGGTGTATTGGAAGTGCCATGACATTTCAAGAGAGTTTCGACAAAGATTATATAGATGGAAATAATGAATGATGAAAATGAGACATCCATTATATTGAACGTTGATGAAAACATGGATGATCTCAAATATTATGTGGGGACTTCAAAAGTCCTTAAGTATTGAAACCCTCCCATACCATCAAGGAAACTATCTAGTCTAACCATGTCAAATTTCAATGCATACGAGAACAGATTGAAAACATTTCAACATTGGCCCCATTCACTGCTCATTGTGCAGGTTCGGTGGAAGAAATTTAGGATGGGTGTATTGGACATTCCATGTCAAATTTCAATATAGTTCCAACAATGATTCTATATAAGGGAATGTCAAATGATGATAATGAGAGGTGCATGATGAACATTGATGAAAATGTGGACGATCTCAAAGATTATGTGGGGGCATCATACACCCTTGAGTCTTGAAACCCTCCCATACCATCAAGGCATGTGTCTATTCTAACCATGTCAAATTTCGATGCATACAAGGACATATTGAATACATTTCAACGTTGGCCCCATTCATTGCTCACTATGCGGGGTCGACGCATGACATTTGTGCTGGGTGAATTGAAACTTTTGTGACATCAACTCGACTTGGTAATTCAATAATCAAACAAAGTGGTTAAATCCAATTTAACCAAGAGAATAAACAATAGAGCCACTTAATTTAATGAATTCAATTTATTGAGGGTTCATCCATTGGGGTTGCAAGCTAGGAATCAAACCTACTAGAAATTGGCATTGACAAGAGGAATGGAATTATGATTATGTCCAAAATTATCCAGTTTGTGTTGCTAGTGTTACTTCTCATTTTACATGAGGCCTACACTAGTATTTGTTCACTACTCTTCTGATTTTCATCACAAAGGTAGGTTTACAAGTTGATATTTGGATGGCCTAGGGTTTTTTATTGCATTTGATGAGACTATTAGTGATGTAGTCATGGATGGCTAGATGTTGATGCTCTAGTTGTCTTGGTAATTGCTTTCCTTTCATACTAGTAGACTTGGTTGTGGAGACCCTTATATGATCATTATTGGATGGTTGATGATACATCTTGATGTATGACTCCCTTGATGGAACACCCTAGAAATTTTTGGCTAAGCTAATATTGTATTGGAATCTTTGTTTTCTTGGAATTATCCCCTTGATATCACTTGATTTCACATTCATTTAGGTTGATATGGTCTAGCATGGTGTGATGTTCATGAGGTGAATTCCCTTTCTCATGTTGAGGATTCATATACATTTAATGGTTTTTTATGACATGTATTACACCGTCGTGTCAATTGTTTCCCTCTTATACATATTTTTATGCCCTATTACTTGGTGGAGGAGCCTGCCATGGAATTCCCTTGCCTTGTGGGATGATTTCACACTTGTTTAGGTGAAATTTGGATATTACTCATCATCCCATCTGGAGCGCTCACCCTCCTTGCATACATGTTAAGGGATGGTCTTATTTATTGATTGATGAGGGGCCACCCCTATATTTATGGATTAAGTTTATCATTGAAGGCATTTCACATGTGTTCTTCATATATAATTTGATGCCTTATTTCATGTATCCACTTGCTTGGAACTTGTTTTGAGGAAGACATCAACCATATGAGGCCATTTTGCACTTTTCCATGATTTGTTTGATGGGATATTTCTCTTGAAGGTCTCACACTTTCTATCATTGGAGGTTCGACTTAATTAAAAATTCTATTTTGTGGAGATTTCCACCTTTGGATGTTACATTTCATACATTTTATTTCTTGTTGAAGGGACATATCACGTTGGGATCAGGAGGTTTCATGGTTTTATGTCCTATATCATGAAGGAAGATGCCCACTTATGGATGTTGCTTGCACTTATGTTTATTCTTATTATTGAGGAAACCTACCTTTCTTGGAGCCTTATTGCACTTGATTTTGTTACGATTCCTCATGTGGGCGCCCCTCTTGCAAACTCACCTTGCGTTGCATTTGGGCACCCAGCCCTGCCCAGGCCATCTTGAAAAAGTTAATTCGAAGCCAAAATTTCTCCTTATCTGGCATGCGGCTCATCTTCTTGCCTAGTGCTCCCTTGTGTGGACCTTTTTGTGCCATTCATGTGGGTGGGCACACCTCTTTCCAACTCGACTTGCATTGTGTTTGGGTGCTCTGCCTCATTTTTGTTATGTTTCCTCTTGTGGGCGACCCTCTTTCCAACTTTCCTTGCCTTGCCTTTAGGCACCCGACCTTATTTTCTTTACAATTCCTCATGTGGGCACCCCTCTTTCAAACTCACCTTGTGTTGCGTTTGGGCACCCACCCTTGCCCAGGCATCTTGAAAAAGTTAATTCGAAGCCAAAATTTCTCCTTATCCAGCATCCATCTCGTCTTCTTCCCTAGTTCTCCCTTGTGTGGCCCTTTTTGTGCCTTTCATGTGGGTGGGTGCACCTCTTGCCAACTTGCCTCGCATTGCATTTGGGCATTCTGCCTCTTTTTTGTTAAGTTTCCTGTTGTGGGCACCCCTCTTTCCAACTTGCCTTGCCTTGCCTTTGGGCACCCTTCCATGTTTTTTGTTACAATTCCTCATGTGGGTGCCCCTCTTACAAACTCACCTTGCGTTGCATTTGGGCACCCAGCCTTGCCGAGATCGTATTGAAAAAGTTAAGTCGAAGCCAAAATTCCTCCTTATCTAGAATTTGGCTTGTCTTCTTTCCTAGTGATCCCTTGTGTGGCCCTTTTCATGCCTTTCATGTGGATGGGTGCACCTCTTTCCAACTCACCTTGCATTGTGTTTGGGCACTCTGCCTCATTTTTGTTACGTTTCCTCTTGTGGGCACCCCTCTTTTCAACTCACCTTACCTTGCCTTTGGGCACCCTGCCTTGTTTTCGTTACGATTCCTCATGTGGGCGCCCCTCTTGTAAACTCACCTTGTGTTGTGTTTGGGTGCCTAGCCTTGCCCAAGTCATCTTGAAAAAGTTAGGTCAAAGACAAAATTGCTCCTTATCCAGCATCTGACTCATCTTCTTTCCTAGTGCTCCCTTGTGTGTCCCTTTTCATGCCTTTCATGTGGGTGGGTGCACCTCTTTCCAACTCGCCTTGTGTTGCGTTTGGGTGCTCTGCCCCATTTTTGTTACGTTTCCTCTTCTAGGCGCCCCTCTTTCCAATTCCCCTTGCCTTTCCTTTGGGAACCTTGCCTTTTTTTTGTTACGATTCCTCATCTGGGCACCCCTCTTGCAAACTTACCTTGCATTGTGTTTGGGTGCCTAGCCTTTCCCAGGCCGTCTTGAAAAATTTAAGTCGAAGACAAAATTGCTCCTTATCTGGCATCCCACTCATCTTCTTTCCTAGTGCTCCCTTCTGTGGCCCTTTTCATGCCTTTGGTGTGGGTCATAACACCTATTTCCAACTCGTCTTGCGTTGCGTTTGGGCCCTCTGCCTCATTTTTGTTACGTTTCCTCTTGTGGGAGCCCCTCTTTCCAACTTGCCTTGCCTTTCCTTTGGGCACCTTGACTTCTTTTCTTTACGATTCCTCATGTGGGCGCCCCTCTTGCAAACTCACCTTGCATTGAGTTTGGGCGTCGAACCTTTCCTAGGTCATCTTGAAAAAGTTAATTCGAAGCCAAAATTACTCCTTATCTGGCATCTAACTCATCTTCTTGCCTAGTGATCCCTTGTGTGGCCCTTTTCGTGCCTTTCATGTGGGTGAGCACACCTCTTGCCAACTCACCTTATGTTGCATTTGTGTTCTCTACGTCATTTTTGTTATGTTTCCTCTTGTGGGTGCCCCTCTTGCCAACTCGCCTTGCCTTTCCTTTGGGCACCCTGCCTTGTTTTCGTTACGATTCCTCATGTGGGTGTCTCTCTTGCAAACACACCTTCCGTTACATTTGGGCACCCAACCTTTCCCAGGACGTCTTTAAAAAGTTAAGTCGAAGCCAAAATTGCTCCTTATCTAGCATCCAGCTCATCTTCTTGCCTAGTGCTCCCTTGTGTGGCCATTTTCGTGCCTTTAATGTGGTTGGGAGCACCTCTTGCGAACTCACCTTGCATTGCGTTTGGGGGATTTTCTTTGTTTTTGTTATGTTTCCTCTTGCGGGTGCCCCTCTTGCCAACTCGCCTTGCCTTGCCTTGCCTTTAGGCACCCTGCCTTGTTTTCGTTACGATTCCTCATGTGGGCGCCCCTCTTGAAAAATCACCTTGAGTTGCGTTTGGGCGCCCAACCTTGCCTAGATCATCTTGAAAAAGTTAATTCGAAGCCAAAATTCATCCTAATATGGCATATAACTCATCTTCATGCCTAGTGCTCCCTTGTGTGGCCCTTCTCATGCCTTTCATGTGGGTGGGAACAACTCTCGCCAACTCACCTTGCATTGCGTTTGGGCACTTTGCCTCATTTTTGTTATGTTTCCTCTTGTGGGTGCCCCTCTTTCCAACTCGCCTTGCCTTGCCTTTGGGCACCCTGACTTGTTTTCATTATGATTACTCATGTGAGCGTCCCTCTTGCAAACTCACCTTGTGTTGTGTTTGGGCACCCAACCTTTCCCAGGTCATCTTGAAAAAGTTAAGTCGAAGACAAAATTGCTCCTTATCCAACATCTGGCTCGTCTTCTTTCCTAGTGGTCCCTTGTGTGGCCCTTTTTGTGCCTTTCATGTGGGTGGGCACACCTCTTTCCAACTCACCTTGTGTTGCATTTGGGTGCTTTTCCTCGTTTTTGTTACGTTTCCTCTTGTTCGCACCCCTCTTTCCAACTTGCCTTGCCTTGCCTTTGGGCACCCTGGCTTGTTTTCGTTATGATTCCTCACGTGGGTGCCCCTCTTGCAAAATCACCTTGCATTGAATTTGGGTGCCCAGCCTTTCCCAGGCCGTCTCGAAAAAGTGAATTCAAAGCCAAAATTGCTCCTTATTTGACATCTGAATCGTCTTCTTTCCCAGTGCTCCCTTGTGTGTCCCTTTTCATTCTTTTCATGTGGGTGGGCGCATCTCTTGCCAACTCACCTTGCATTGTGTTTGGGTGCTCTACCTCATTTTTGTTATGTTTCCTCTTTTGGGTGCCCCTATTTCTAGCGTGCCTTGCCTTGCCTTTAGGCACCCTGCCTTGTTTTCGTTATGATTCCTGATGTGGGCGCCCCTCTTGAAAAATCACCTTGCATTGAGTTTGGGTGCCCAGCCTTGCCCAGGCCATCTTGAAAAAGTTAATGGGGCAAACATTGAAATTTTATCAAATTTTTCCTGTAGTCATTGAAATTTTACATGGTTGCACTAGATATATTCCATAAATATTTATCGAGGTTAGGTCATGAAAAGGGGTCAAACAAGACATGGTAATGTGAGAACTGAGAAGGAAAAGGTGACCAAAGATAATACCAATTAGATATAGTCACATGACTAGTGTTGATTACTAGAATATGTGTTGATTCTTGTCGACCTCGCAAAGTGACCAGTTAATGGGGCCAACGTTGAAATTTTCTCAAACGTTTCTTGTATTCATTGAAATTTGACATGGTTGCACTAGATGCATGCCTTGACGATATGTGAGGGTTTCAATACTCAAATATTACTCATATTATACCCACATAAGAGAATGGTTTGTATCTAGGTGGCCAATAACATGAATATGGTCAATATCTCAGATGAGAGCAAAAATCAAAGATAAGATCAAATAATTGATGAAGCTTGTGTGATTTTTTGAGTACTTGTCTATCGAGTATTAGTGTGTTTTGACAAACTTGTGATATAGTCCATAAATATTTATCGAGGTTAGGTCATGAAAAGGGGTCAAAGAAGACATGGTCATGTGAGAACTGAGAAGAAAAAGGTGACCAAATAGAATACCAATTAGATATAGGCACATGACCAATGTTGATTACTAGAATAAGTGTTGATTTTCTTTGACCCCACAAAGTGACCAGTTAATGGGTCCAATGTTGAAAGTTTCTCAAACTTTTCCTGTAGTCATTGAAATTTGACATGGTTACACTATATGAATGCATTGATAGTATGGGAGGGTTTCAAGACTCAAAAATTCATATTATACCCAGATAAGAGAATGGTCTATAACTGGGTGGACAATAAGTGGAATAGGGTCAATAACTAATCATTCAATATTCCATTTGTGTTCACAATAGAGAAACAATAGTTGTAAGGAATTTTATTGTTTAGGAAGTTGATCATGAGATTATTGCAAGGAAATATATTTCTTCTTTCAAATTTCCTACAATTTCTACAAAAATAGTTCTTCATATTCATCTTTGTGGTTTTTGTAGATACCATATTATTATTGTAATAAATTTTAGAATGCATCTAGACCACTTAAAATACTATTCCATTTTTAATAAGGATCTTCATTGTTTGAATGAAAATTGTTACCAAACTGTTCCTTAGCACAACCATTGCTTGTGGTGTATAAGTGAGTATTTTTCCTTTATATTTTTAGGAATAAATCATTTAAGCCTAATAAAAACAATCAAGAACCTCTATTCTAATTCTTGATGAATAAACCATTCATTCAAGAGTTATGTTATATACTTATTCATTGTCCTACTTTTAAATAAAAATTCCATATACATTTTAGGTCTTTGATTTTCCATGTGAATGCAACACATATAAACTTACAATATGATGAATGTGAATATATTCCATGCACATAATTGTCTGCAGTGCTCATGACAATTCATCAATGAAGAAGGAAAACATTAGTGGCATTAGTTTTTCCATGACATTGCTATGAGGATGATCCTTACTCCACAAAAGAATAGAGACCTTCTATGGATTTTGACACTGTCGATGTTTATGACATTTATATATGTTGGCCAAAGATCTAATGGTGGTTACTAATTATATAATAGGCATGTTTCACATTAAGAATTATCTATATAAACAAATTTTGGGACCTATACCTTGCTTGAGTAAGACTTGGGACCAGGACCTTGTCCACCTAAGCAAAGTAAATTTAGTTTATCATTTTTTCTCTCTAGGATAAACTATTGCAATAATGTCAATGTTCGCTAGAATTTATCATTTCAACAATGTCTTTGTTATTATATATGATCAAGCATTGGAATAGTGTCTTCTTTTGTTATCTAGGATAGATTATTTCAATAATGTCATCATTGTTGGTTTGGATAAATCTTCTAAGAACACAAGATTAAGCGATAAGTAACTTAGTTATTATCTATCACAATAGTGTTTTTATTGTTAACCAACCTAGATTTATATTTATATCCTAGGATTTATCAAGTGTCAAGAGGGATGGAATCCCCCAACATACAACACTTTACCCAGGTTTTTTCACTCTAAACGAGGTTTTCATCTCAAATTATTTGATCCCTCTCAATGATTGATATATTCTAGGTTAATATGCATCTAGGATAGTTTATAATGTGAATGAGGCCCAACTTCACACGTTTTATTTTATTTTTTTATTTAACTATTATATTTGATCAATGTACATTGAATTCAACATTATGTTACATTAGACATCTCCTCCATATTGAACTGTAAAAGGTGTATCTATGATCAACTAAGTTCAAATGCATGTATATTTATACTTATATCTAGAATGGATAATTACTATTCTATGGGTTGTCAATGGGGCCTTGCTAGATAGATGAAATTTGGGCATTTTTATTGTCTTCACTAGGATGAAATTACCCTAAGTGTATCATTTTCCCATTTTGGACTAGCACACCTCTAAGGGAGATGTTTGAATAAGGAATTGCATAATGGTTGTTAAGTCACAAAAATTTCATACCCCATTAAGTGTGACATGGTCTTCCACCTCTTGATAGGTGATAGATTCAAAATTAGGAGGGATATTTTATGGCATGAAAATAATGAAAAGGAGAAGATATAATTAATATACATGGTTTCCATATTATGTCAATATACATTTCTCCATTTCATCGATGCGAGTGAGAGTCGCTCAAACTAGTCTGAGGAAACTTCATTTCTTTCAAGCGCAAGGAGACTAGGGAACGTTGCGACTTGTGAGTTGGAGGGAATGTTGGAGAAGGAAGGATATAGAGAAGGATGGGAATTGGGAGATATACATTTCATCGATGCGAGTGAGATACAATCAAACTAGTACGAGGAAACGCCATTTCTTTCAAGCGCGAGGAGACTAGAGCACACTATGTCTCGTGAGTTGGAGGGAATGCTGGAGAAGGAAGGAGACAGAGACGAAAGGGAATTGGGAGATACACATTTCTCCATTTCATTGATGTGAGTGAGAGCCAATCAAACCATTTTGAGGAAACTTCATTTCTTTCAAGCGCGAGGAGACTAGGGCACGCTACATCTTGTGAGTTGGAGGGAATGTTGGAGAAGGAATGAGATAGACAAGGAAAGGCATTGGGAGAGAGATATCACAAGCAAGGTTATGAAG